>APFE031173873.1:5048-29792 GCA_000404065.3 Pinus taeda | reverse complement strand
ATTATTCTAATTTTATTTAAATTAAATCCCTAGATTTATCCACACATATTATTAAGCACACCAAACACATTTTAAAATGAAATAAATTATCATATATAACAAATCATATAGAGATAACTTATCCCTCCAAAAAAATTAAAAATTAGAATTTCATCCCTCCAAAAATAAAAATAAAAATTAGAATTCAAAATGATTTACAACTTGACTCTACCCCTATTTACAAAATTTCACCACCATTATCTAACCATGTGTTACCATGACACAATCATCAAGAGTGGGAAACAGAACATTTGAAAACCATTACCTCCGTCCACAATCAGCTAAGGGTGGGAAACAAAGTGGGTTCAAGTTTAAAACATGACTTTTCTATCAGATTTAGAGTCTACAGAGAAGAAAACCAAAGAGGGTTGGCTTCTTACTCATTTCAAAGATGTTGTGAGTATTTCAATAGAGTTTTGGTCCAACTCGTTACCCACAACTAGCGTAAGCAGCTTCTACAATAAAACCCTGATATGATCTCCCATATCTACCATTGCTCCACTCAATACATGACCGAGGCACATGGCTTCTATGGATGTATGAATCTACATGTTTGGACTTGAATTCACGAGAATGAGAGCATGTTGTAGAGGTTAGGGTTTATTTTTTCAAATCTACATGCAGGAACAAGACAAAATTACTAGTCTTCTATGATTTGGAGGTGCTGCAAAACTAGGAGCCACATAGAGAATCTGTGGGCGATGTTAATTCTATTTCATAAATTTAGAAGCTAATGTAGGATATGGGAGCCCATGATTTCTCTCTGAACGAAATTTTCAAGCCCAATCGCCACCTTACCATCAAGTTATTTGGTGCTCTCATCAATTTCTGGTGCTAAAGGTGAGATGGATATTGTATGTTACGAGATGTGTTTTGACATTTTTCTTTGTACTCAAGGAAAATACTTATTAGGGGTAGGTGAAAAATATTTATTATGGGTATGCCAGACAATAATAGAATGCAACAACGAGCTTGAAAATGAATTACTAATAGAAGAGGTGAACATCAAGTTTTTTTTGCCCAAATTCTCTTACGCAAAATAATTGGTTTGCTTCAAATATTTTTTTGTAAATTTAATTAGCTTAGATTTGCACATATCTATATATTTTATATATATTATATATATATATATATATATTATATATAATATAGATATATATTATATATATATATATAGATATATATTTATATATAATTTTTTTAAATTTACTTATTTATTTTATTTTTATCTAAAAACTAAGAAACGATAATTAAAAAAAATTTGAGGCAGAGTGGCAATTAAAACAACTTCTCACTTAAGCACTATAGGCTGAAGTTAAGAAGTTGTAGATGGATTTCAACATCTTTGAGAAACATGTCACAATAAAGAAAACAGTTCTTCAAAATAGGACTGGGCAAATTATCGTAACTCCATCTCACTAGCTCCAACAACTCCTCATTAACATGAGGATATAAACTCATAAAATTTTGATTCCCTGTTTGCATCTGCTTTAAAGCAAGTTTCCAATCATCCACAGGTATTCTCCTCAATATAGCAGCTAGTACACGTACAGCTAGGGGAAAATCGTTACATTCATCTTCAACTTTTCTCCATGTATTCGCTTCATCCTGGGGACTACCTTGGCCTTCAAAAGCTATCTTGCACAACGAATCGATGGCTTGGGAGACTAATAGGGTTTGTAGTTTCGTGGACTCTTGTGCACCCATTTCTCCAGCCTAGCGAGCAGAAAATACAATCTTTCTTCCCTGCTTATTGACAAATGCCATGCCCAATTGATTAATATAGAAGAATATCTGTAAATCATCTAAGAACACAAGAACTTTCTTGTCGCTCAGAGAAGCATAGAATGGCGTCTTCCTATAATCAACATCATTATAGCTTGGTAAGTCATGCTTGATTTTGTGAACAATACAACCCTGCAAGTCGGCAAAATTAGGGAATTGACCAACTTTAACCCAAATCACAAAATCAAAGCTTCCTCTATTAACCTTGAAAACAATGTATGTTCTTTTTAGCAATGTTGTTTTACCAACCCCTCCCATTCCATATATACAAATTAAGTGAACGATTGGCTCTCTCGTAAGCAAGCTCATTAGCTTCTCAGAGTTAATCTTAGACGCTGCCAATCCAGTGATTGGCTCATCCTACAAGAGTATTGTATATTGTTGTTGCAGTGTAGAGACAACTAGCATCTGAATACAGAGACTAAACTCTATTTCATTAAGGAAACCCTTAAACAAGTTTTTCTCCAGGCTTTCATCTGTTTTGAGACTTCACATTTGGAAGGGTCGCAATCAGTACATTTCCAAGGCTGTAATGAGCTAGTGAATAACATAATTCCTTTACCAATTTCAGCTTTAGTCTCATCAAGAGGAGATTTTAGCAACCATGGTGGCGTAATTCCTTTACCAATTTCAGCTTTCATCTCATCAAGCTGAGATTTTAGCAACCACGACAGCGTAATTCCTTTACCAATTTCAGCTTTCATCTCATCAATCCAAGGTTTTAGTAACCACGGCGATGTCTTTTTCTGAGCTCGGAATTGATCACTTATATGCTTTATGAGTATTGAATAAACAATAATCTGATTTGTAGGTTGAAGTGCATAATCTCTGGGAGAAAATTAGCTAGTATGATAATAAGGTAAACTCTTGGATTTTGTGGGCTCTTTTCCTTTTGCGGAGTTTATAACTTGGCAAACCTAATTTGGATGTTAATGTCAGCTTTTTTTTAATTTTAAAAGCCTTTAAATCTATTATCCTTTGGTTGAATGATGTCACCCAATACCCAATACTTATGAGCTTTCATATTTCTTCGTTGTATCATTATTTTTGCTAGACTTACCAACTATAAATACCTCTCACTTACACTAGGAAGCAATCAAGTACATATTGCTTCTTACCTAATAGTGCTTCGTTTTTGAAAACATGATATGTTTGCACATGTTGAATACCTAAATACAAATGTATAATCAATATTGCCATAAAGACCACCAAACTATGCCTCTTAGACCAATCCCAAAAGTAGCAAATCTCTAATATGATGAAAACCTGTATACTCTCTCTAGAAACCAACCATGGACAATTTTACTGAAGCATATTGCATCTGAACACTAGCCTAATGAAATGTGCTAGCCCTAAACCCTCGAGCATAACATGGAGAAAATACGGGGGTTAACAAGAAGGTAAACATGAAAGGATTGAGATGATTGAGGGAGGAAAATAATTGGTACTAAAATAAAATATTATCAATAGCAGCAGATTAAATGTGTACAGAAAATGATGCATACTTCAAATCAAAACATACTTATAATTATGATAATGGTACATTCTTTCTTGCAATAAATAACAATATGATTATACCGATGAAATATTTAATTAGCAAGGGGATATTACAATTTTCTCTCCCTCCCGAGATAGGTAAGAACAAGCAACATATCCACCTTAGTGCTTATTAGAGTCGGTCTTGGCAATCCTCTGTCAAAGATCAAACATGCGCTTACAAAGTGATTTTAAGGTGTCAAGGTCAAATTTTGTCATTTCAGTGAGTATTCAAGCAAAATTTGGTCACTAGGCATTAGGTCTAGGGTTTGATTTTACCCTTGTCAAAGTTGTCCAAATGACGTTCCATGTCACCATTCAACTGAGTGTACCATCATTCAAAGGGTTTTCACCGTCATGCCAAGTTTCACTGGGTCATTTTACACCTTGTTCATGCTTCAGTTGTGCCTAGGCAAGGTTCATTTCCCTCTCCTAGTGTTTTGAAGCTAATTTCTCTTGGATGTTCCAATAATTGCAAAAAATTTTATCCTGATGTTCATACATCTTCGCCTATCCATAATTTACCTTATTAAACACTTCCCATCACTAAAATCCCCCAAATTCCTCATTTTCGCACAAACCCTAGTTTCTTGCTACAACTTGGCAACTTTCTAGGCTAGGCCTTTTTTTTCGTTTTTGGACCCCTTCCCCTCACTAAATTTCTGAGATTCCACTTTCCCCTACTTTCTAACATCCCTCCCCACTTTCAGAAATTTTCTCAAGAATTTAGAAGCCCCTTATCCCCTTCATTTCGCTTCATTTCGACAAATCCCTTGTCCCACACATTGGGATAGGTTTCACTCAAATGATGTTTCTAAGTAATCAAATATTAATTTGGGAAACCTTAGAGATGTTTTTTTCCACAATAGGCCAAGGAAGAAAAACCTCCTTCACTTTTTACACAGGTGTCATGGTTATAGAGAAATGTCAAAAATACAATTGGCTCAGGAGAATTAATGCACCTCTAACGTGACCTTGCGAAAATCCAGTTTTCTCCTAGCTTGGTTAGCTAACTGACTTGTTTGATGAGTAAAATAATAACTAGACACAAATATCTTTCCAATGAGCTATCCTAATCTCAATTTGGAGTTGAGGAACACCTTCCAATGTTTACTGCAACATCACTTTTCCTTGAGGCAGCCTCATCTGGCACATTTTGACCAGTTTTGGGAGATTTGATTTTTGAGAGTGTAAATGAACTCCAAATTGAAATTTTTTGGCTGTTTTGGAACATATACTCAAATAAATTTCAAACGAGCTATCCTGTACTCAATTTCAACAAGGGGAAGGCCTCCAAAAGGGTCTTGCAAAAATGCGCGACACATATAGCTTTGGGCGCGACGCTTAGGATTGGGAGCTCCAAATCAAGAATGGTTTGCATTTTTGAATTCAGCATGAAAAATAATGGCTTTTGGTGCATGGCCAAGAAATTTGGAGCATTTTTGGGGCATGTTTGGTCACTTGACAATTTTTTGTGCACAAAACAGGGTTTTTGTCCCTGTGCGCCGCGCCATCGGCGCGACGCTTAGGATTGGGAGCTCCAAATGACAAATGGCTTGCATTTTTGGATTAAACATGCAAAAGCATGACCACTGGTGCTTGGAAAATAAATTTGGGCATGATTTGAGTCTCCAGGAGGTCAAAAACACTAAAAACATGACCTCTCTGTCCCTATTTTGACACATAGGAAGCAGTCTTGGGAGAATGAATATTTCGAGGGGTAAATGAACACCAAATTCAGAAATTCAACTTGGGTTGGAAAGTAGATAGGCCAATCTTTCCAACAAAAACACTTGGGTGCATTTTGGACTCTTGCAGGTACCTCAAAACAACCTCCAAAGTGGCGCGGCACATATAGAATTGGGCACAGTGCGTATAGAGAAAAGGGCCAAATTCACCTCCGTTTCGCGAAATTTCGATTCGCGACTTTCTCCAAGTGGGCCTGCTCATCTACGATTCACCTTTTTCAGAAACTAAGGCAAATTTTAAAGAGTTTGTCTTCTATCCAAGTGGCAAAGGAAGACAAACGGTCACCCAAGTCATTTGTCATCTTGGTAACGCTGCACCTGTAGCTAATGGTTGGCTTTCCATCTCCATTTTGTAATGATTTGAGAAACTCCCCAACTCTTGGTCGTTCTATCTCCTCATGGCATGTTCTATTTATTGTATGCAAACCATTTACAGTTGGTTGATTGTAATTTCTGGGAGACTGTGGGAGAGAAACTCAGTTCTTCATTGTATATTTTGATAGACGATTAATGAAAGGCAATGGCTCTGTTTATGAGATTCTTGTGGTTGTGAGTGTAGCAAATGTCTCTCTTTATGTTTCATATGTATTTCGTTATGTTTCATAGTTCATTCATATTCATTTCAGTGAAATTTTCTAAGTAAGAAAAGGTAGAAATCATATTTATTTCTCTACCTGTGGGAAAGATTCACGTATGTGTTCTTCTTCTATTGAAAAGAATTCATATGTTTATGCCCTTTTCACCCTCCTAAACAATCTTTCCATTCCACATTACTTCAAATTTAATTGCTAGACTTTCTGCCTGTCTTGCCTCACGAAGTAATCTATGCCTTTGTATTAAATTCTCTGCTCATTGTTGTTCGTTGGTCCCATAAATCCCAGAAACTCAGTCATTTATCAAAAAAAAAAAATCTTGTTTCCATATTCATTTACTAGCCTAAATCAATATTCCACTGTAAGTCATCTCAGGCCATATCGTTTATCTATTCACTGAGCATGACTTGGAGAGAGCCCTCTCCTGTTCTGGTAGGGCTGGCTACTAGACTAAGCGTGGTTTGTGGTTACGCTCAATTTTTCCTTCCTTTAGCCTAAGGCGGATTTAGGTACTAACATAGTGGCGACTCCACTAGGGAAGAAAATGGTTTGCTTGAAGATTGTTTTGCCCCAGTACACATCTCAAGTTCAGATCTGATGGTTGATGGTGAACAACGATTATACATAAGAAGATGGCTAAAATCATTCACCTAGTGACTCCTTTCACTGAAGAATCCAACAATCAGTGCTTCATGGTGACTCCACTGTAGAGGGATCAGTAGCTTTGAGATTTTTTAAAATGGAGTGGATTGCAAGAAGATACACTCCCATGAGGCGAGATCACATTCCAGGCTTTCCAAATAAAATTCTGAAGATAGATTGGTCAAGGAATCTGCCTACATTTAAAGATGATGGTAAGAAGGATGTTGCTTTACATCTAGTTAGATTTCACATGAATATTCGCAAGTTGAAAGTTGATTTTCCAAAATATTTCCTAATGAAGATATTCCTGGCTACTCTAGAAGGTGAAGCCCAATCTTGGTATGAAAATTTTCTCGCTGCTTGTATTTACTGTCTAAAGGATTTTCATGCCCTATTCATTGGAAGATATAAAGACTCTTATCCATCATTAAATATAGTTCATGATTGTTGCAAACATGCTTCTACTTTTATTGAAAGCCTTGAAAAATACTATGAGGATGATAATTTTATGGATGATGAGATCATGGAAGCCTTGTGGGAGAATCCATTTCAGCAACATGAAGAGAAACTAGAAGAGTCCCATCAAGATGCTCAGGAAACTTTGCAGCAGAATCAAGATCTTTGTACGATGGAAAATGAAGGAATTTTGCATCTTGACAGTCAGCATGAATTACATGAAATAGATTAGCGGGTTGAAGAGTTCCATATGGCTAAAAGTGATGAAATAAAAAGTTTCGTTTCAGATCTATCCATAGAAGAAGACAACATGTAGAGAAATCAAGTTTCAAATTCAGAATGTGATAATGTTAAGACAACCATTTCAGATGTAGATTCAGATTGTGATGACCAAGAAAACCTTGTACTGAGTCCCATGAAAGAGAACTCTACTGTTGAAATCATCTAGGATGAAGAAGACAGAGTTTCTAATCCAAATGTTCTCATGTCATCAGAACAAAGCCTTCATAAAGAGGTAGTCTAGTCAGCTCATGAACAACAAGATGAGAATTTTGTTCAAGTAAGTGAAAAAGATCTAGGTGAATTTATGGTAGATGATATAAATGATTGTGTTGGGTTTCAAGAATCATTTGAAGTTTCTTTTCTCATGATTGATGGATGCAAAGACAACCTACCTGTCATATCATATGAAGATGATCTACAATGTATTCAAACTTCAGCAGAACAGACCATTCAGGATTCCATTTCAGATTCCTCTTCCTTTGTTTCATGTTCTGAAATATTCTTTGAAATGGAAATTTGCTCATCTACTTGTTCAAAATTGTTTGAAGACCAGGAACCTACTCTTATTTATGAAAAGGGATCAACATCACAAGAAAACGACACCTTGTTTCTTCAGTAGGAGGAAAGACCTTATGTTATTCATGATCCAATGACAGATTTGTTGTGGACAGTAGTGAAGGTGACTATTGTAGTATTTAGTGATGAAGGAGATCATGGTCAACTGTGTTTTTGGATGCCCAGTTACCAGTATCTATTGTTGACCAAGAGATCGGATCAGGAGAATCAATCAAGAAGGCATCTGCTTGATTGGTTATATTGGAAGACACGTTACACATGATTGTACATATTGCATTAATATGCAGATGGCTGTCATTATAATTTGAAACCCTCAAATCTTGATGGACTACTGCCATTGAATAAGTTTTGTCAGTTCTTGTTTTAGTTAAGTCAATCATGAGTCATTTCCTTTTGCATTGAGTAAGTTTTTTCAGTCATGTTGGTTCCATAATTAAGTCAGTATGAGTCAGGTTTCAGTCAATAAATGTGTCAGAGTCTTGTGTGGTTTGTCGAAATAATGACTCCATAGCCCAATGGACGAAGGCACTATCTGCTCACCCAAAGATCTGCAGTTCTTGGCACCACCAAGGAGCTAGAGTTACCATCCCCCATTGGAGCCAATGTTAGATTCAGTCTTGGAATTCCTCCGTCAGAGATAAAACATGCTCTTACAAAGTGATTTTAAGGTGTTAAGGTCACATTTTGTCATTTCAGTGAGTCTTCAAGCAAAATTTGGTCAATAGGCATTAGGTCTAGGGTTTGATTTTACCCTTGTCAAAGTTGTCCAAATGACGTTCCATGTCACATTCAACTGAGTGTACCATCATTCAAAGGGTTTTCATCATCATGTCAAGTTCCACTGGGTCATTTTACACTTTGTTCATGCTTCAGTTGCACCTAGGCAAGGTTCATTTCCCCCTCCTAGGGTTTTGAAGCTAATTTCTCTTGTATGGTCAAATCATCGGAAAAACTTGTATCATGATGTTCATACACCTTCCCCTATCAATAATGTACCTTATTAAACACTTCCCATCACTAAGCAAACAAGTCTTATAATACAAACATCAAATATCAGTAGTGTCCTATTCTAATTAGTCTACTTAATGTTCTCTATGGTCTTCTTCACCTCCTCAATTAGTCTTTTCTTGCCTGTGATTTCCCTTCAAGCTGTGTAATTATGAAAATAGAAAGAATTCAATATTTCATTTTGTTTCTTGGAGGGTTGTCCAATCATTCACTTTTGAAACCCTTCATTGTCTTCCTATTAGGCACATAAATGGTTCTCATCTGGGGTTCCCTATTTATTTGTCACCATTTGGTTTTGGACTAGAGTATATATATATATATTTTTTTTAATAATAGTTTTGTCTTTGTTAAGCCCTTTTCATGCTTATATAGAATCCTTTGTCTGAGTCCAAAGTATCCTCAAAAAAACATGAATGGAATGCAAAACTTGAGAGGGTCTTTTGAAGATGCCTTTGCCAAATTTGAAACTGTAATAATAATCGTCACTTAACTTTACCTTTGCAGATGACAGTGCAGGTATTATGAAATGCAACTCCTTTTGGAAAAATCTAGTATTCTTTTTAGCTACTTATAATTAAAAAATCAGGAAAAAAACAAGATGCATGAGAATCATAATGGCCCAAGGGATAAATTGATTTGACATTTTTGGTATGGAATTTCATGAAATTTAGGGAAGGTGTAGGTGAACAACTTACAACCCTTTTTCAGCTCCCACTTAGCTACCATGATCGATGACAACCACTATTGGAAGATCCTCTATACGACATACTTCTACCCATATACAACATATAAGAGCTCTTTAGGAAATAGGCATCATGCTTTTCGCTGATGTTGTTGTCATACTCTCTCATTCTCCTTACAGTTTAAACTATACTGAGACAACTGGATACACTTGGCAGTTACGCTAAGACTAAGGTTATGACTTTTAATACTTCTAGGATGCTTTGTCTAGATTTAAGATCTCCTATAAGGGTTTAGGGGTTTAGTTCACTCGCATGTCCTCAATCTAAACCCGACCTCATAGTTGTACCTTTGTGAATTATATGCTACACTCTCCATCTTGGAGTACTAGTGTTTTTTAATACATTTTCAGGATATTCCTTCAAAGGAGTGCCTCTTCAACACTATTATTAAACCCACCATTCATGGGTTTTAGGTTTTGGGACCAAATTTAGGCTATGTAGAATGGTCACATATTGAGAGGGTTCAAACTATTATGCCTCAATATATGATATAGTGAAATTGGATGGTTCCTGGGTTTGTTGTCCATGTCAAGTTTGCTATCTAGCTTGTCTTTATTGGCTGTATTTTTAGGCTCATATTATATTTTCAAAAACCTCAATCTTTGGTTGATTCAATGTTTGGTTATGATTGATACCTATTTCTGGCATTGTGTTATTTGAAATTCTAATTGTAAGCTCTCACATGAATTTAGATTCAGGTTCTCTCATAGGAAGATATCTAGCATTTTAGATAGAATAATTTGATCAATCCCTTGGACACAATGCACTTTGTGTAGATAGGGATCATAATTGATATGGAAGTTGGATGAATCTAGACCCATTGAAGGTGTGCCAATGTTTACCTGTTGTTCCTTGTTAGTGTCTTCTTGTGAAGCGTTTCCTTGGCTAGGAAAAGCTCGGGGTCTTACCAAGGCTTTAAAGAATTTATTGAATTCCATGTCTAAGTCCATCAGAGGTCTTGTATCACCCATAATATTTTAGAATAATGTTGTGCGAATAATCTTTCAGAAATGCTTCAGAACAGTCCTAGAACTTTGCAAAAATGACATTTGTGAGGGTAAAAAAATGTAGGATAATATCTCCCTGCAATCTTAATATTTCTTGTTTTATTTCCTATAGGTTCTATCTTTAAGGGACTGCATAATCTAATTAATTCTTCATTTTCCTGCTAGTCCTTGAGATAATTCTAACTGGTATTTCACCTCCATTCTTGATGTTTACTGCCGCTTTAAAATATTAGATTGCCATTATGATATATTGGAGATTTGCATTTTCAATTCCGATCTTCTTGTGCTTCTTTATGTATTGTCCATCCATGCAGTGGTTATTTTTCTCCAACTAATAAATAACTTCTTCGAAGAGTTAAAAAAGAAAAGTATCATTGTAAACTTGCCACTCAATTATAATGGTTTATTACCTTGGAAACGATGTAGGTGCTTTATGAGGATGGTGGATTTCTTTCAAAAGGTAAACTGGAAAGTGGTGCAAGCTAGATAGTGGAATTGTGTCTTGTAACTGTTGGGTGCCCTATCATAGTCGAGAATATGAGTCAGCCCCAAAAATTTCTTATAGAGGTTAGTTAATTTCTTAGATTAACAGGGTTTTTATATTGCATTCAATAACTCAATTTTTTTATTTTTTTATTTTGAGAGGTTGTTTAACGTTGTAAAGTTATCTTCTATTGGTTTTCACCAATATTGTAGATTATTTGTTAGGAGAAGGGGATATTCCTTGAACGAGCTGACATCATTTGAGGCTTGGGGCTTATGATTATAAAGGGAGTCATGGAAGCTCACAGTGACAAGCTCTGGGCTCGCTTTATTGTTGAGCTAATGCCATGATTGCACACAAGAAAATTAACTCTTAGACCTTCGATTCTATGTAAAGCTTCCTCTTTTATCTTTTTTTGGTTGCATGAGAATACCATAGATTTCAAGGATTGGCATTTGGATTTATAATACAAACAATGTATGCAATTTGTTTTAAGCCTCTGTGTGTTTCTAGAGTTGGAGAAAAGTGCCAAACCAAATAAATAGCTATGGTTGATGCTTAATAACTAACACTTAGAGATTGTTCTTGGGAATTTTATTGTGTAGGGTTGTAGACCATAAGATAGTCTATATATCAACCTCTATATTTCACCTTATGGTCTCTATGTCCTGGCATATAAAATTCTGAAGGCACCCTAGCTTGATTTGTCATGTTGTGGAATTTCGCAGTTTCATAATATTTTTGCACAGTAGTGGATTCTTGGATTGGAAGTGAAACTCTAACGATGTAAAGAGATTAATAATGTTCTAAGAACTGCACATAAATTTTAAAATCACAATTTTGATCTTTAGTGAGCCCTGGACATGCATGTTACTAAAGACTACTTGCACTTAGCAAGAGATGAAGTAAATCAGTGGAATTATTTTGGTAGACTTAGTACTCACACTTGAAGGTGTACATTAGAATTATGGAAGTGTAGGAAGTTGCACAAGGAGAAATAATGTAGCAGTATATTTTATGACTTCTCCATAGGTACATCTATAGGAGGTTGTGTGCAATCAGTTATGGCTGTAATGTAGATTTTAACCTAGGAAATGCAATGTTTCCACTTGGAATGAAATTTTGACACCTTGGGGTGCATTGCAAGTATGGAATATGATGTTTCATGGCATATATGATAGCCCATTTCACTTATCATTCATCAGGTTTGCAATTTATGTACATGGCATGCAATTTTTATGCAAGTGGACATTTTGGTACTATGAAAATAATAGGTAGAAAGCAAAGTTGGTCTTACAAAAAACATATTTTGGCCCATGGGAGTATAAATCAAAGTAGTTGATGGTGTTGGTGAACAATATGAGTAGGTTCCCCCTTAGACATGCCATGGAAAAAAATTATCATAGAGGTTAACTTTGAAAATTTCCCATTCAAAAGACCTTCAAGCATGGATTGGTGATCATCTTCAACTTTTTCAAACTCAAAGATGACATATTGCATGGTAGGATACTATTGGGCTAATTTATTAACACAAATTAACACAAGTATTCATTATCAATCCAGGTTTGTAAATCTTGAAGGCATGTCCACAGTGTATGGATATCAGATGTAGCCAAGCTTAGAAGATAAAATATGAAGAATTAAGGAAGTTCATATTAAAAATATAAATCTATTTAAATAATTTCGAATTCCCTTATGCAATATATGAGAGATGGAGTGGCTCTTAACTTAAGAGATCCATTTGTGTCCTTCTTCTACAATATCACTAAATGAATAGAAATAAAAAATCATAAATTAACAATAGGTTAAGATGCATAAATAAACAATGAAGGAGACTCCTAACTTAAGAGATCTTTGATATTCCTCATCACAAATTTATTCATTATTATGCTATTGTTAGAAAACTAAAATTGCATAAAACTGCTGGAACACAATAAAGACGAATTCTAGTTTTGATTCATTAATTCAATATGAGGGTTCAACTTGAATACTTTGTTGTCCCTTCTTATCAAAATGATAAACAAACTAAGATTCATCAGCAACATAAATCATCATAGATCAATTCAAGTAATAAAATATGAAACAAAACAAATAAAGAAATATGAAGCAACTAGTTCATGAAAATTAAGCTAGATTAACAATGAAGTGTACTTAGATTGGAGTGGGGACCCTCCACCCTTGTCTTGCACACCTAAAGAGGTTATCAAATACTGCAACTTTAGTCACTCGTCCACACCAATGAACACCAAAATGGAAGTAGAACAAATCCTTCAAATTAACTTCAAAATTCAAATTTCTCAACATAAAATTATACAAATTTTACATGCCATAAGCTTTCAAAGTTTTGGCTTAAATAGAAGATCATGAAACAAACTGATCTAAGGTCTCTCTAAAAACTATATATACCCATTTCCATCTATCCATGTTGAATCCATCCAATCTATCACTAAAAATATGGACAATCCCATGAAATCATAAAACTGCCCTATTTCCTAGGGACTTTCTGGATGACTGGTCATGTTTGACCAGCTTTGACTAGGCTTGATTTAGCTTATTTTGATCGAGCCAATTGGATTTAGTTCAATCATAGTTCCCAATATTTCCATACATGTATCTAGCTCATGCACATGTATCCTACAAATATGACATCCATATAGCTATTATGGGAATTTCTGATTCTGTCCAAAAATTGCACTTGAAATTCAATTTTCATAAGAACCTATAGAAATTGCAAAATTAAAATTAAATACCTGAATATGCATAAAATATGTCAAAATGAGGTGGATGTGATGGAAAATGGATGGATAATATAAGAATTAAGTAATTTTTCTTAAGCAAAAATGGACCAAAAATGAGGGCCACAGATTCTTAACAGTTTGGGAACTTGTTTTTTAACGATTAAGGCCTAGGAGGAGGATTGTCATCTTTCACATTGTAAAAAAATATTAGTGTTGATGGCTGAAAATTACTTCCTTGATTATCGATGGGTGAGAGGAATGATGATCATCTTTGATTTGGTCAAAGTGATAATATATATTTATTGGAAAATAAACATTGACTTTGCCAAATTGTAAAGGTTAGAAATTAGATAATCATTTAATAATTTTTCAAAGTGATCTAGATTGAGGAAATTGTAAAATCTGTAAATAAGGGAACGAAATGACTATGTGAGACAGATCTTAAGGTGGAAGAATGATCACATATAGATGAGGCATAGATTGCTAATAAAACTATATATGAATGTATGGTATATCATTTATGAATGCATCTATAAGTGTTGTTGTGTTGATGTGTATGTTGGTGACAATATATCTCTAGGTTGTGCTTTTCTCTATCTTGCTTACAGGGATTCCCTGAAAGATAAAAATATTGGTGAACATAAGTAGATTATTTGAACTATAATGAAAAATATGATATGAATCTACTATTAATTGGGGTTCTAATACCAATGGCTTGAGCCAACCCAGGATTCTTCTATTATAACTAAAATTTGAAATCTGAGAAAAAAAAGAATACCAAGAAGACCCTAACTATAGAAAAAACTTGAATAATTACAAAATAATAGAAAAGATATGAAGACAAGCAACGACAAAAAATACTAGTGATTTCAACCAGAATTGGATACTGACTTTGAAGAAAAAATGTAAATTCTTATAGGAATTAGTTTGTAGTTGAGTAACCCAGAAAATAAATATGATATAAAGGAATTCTTCTGAGAAGGTATGGGTGCCAACTTAGGTCAAGTCAGCAACAATATGGATTCTACCTACCCCAAATAGTCTCTTCCAAAATCCATGCAATAACACACTTCACAAACAACTTCTTCAAGTTATGGATGCCAACTGAGGACCAAGGCAGTATGGATACTTCCCTTGCCCCAAATGGTATCTTTTCGACTGCCTTCATAAAAAGCCTCTTCTCCAATGTCTAATGGTAATTTTATAGTTATTCTTCCCAGTTTTTGTAGAAAAGAGAAGCTACAAACTTTGATTAGTGAAACTTATTAGTGAAAGTTGTAACCTAATATGCATGGAGTTACAAAGGATTTTATGATGAGAGGGACATAATTTTTAGCTTTCCAGGTTACTTTGAAAATTTTTAATCCATGTTTAGGCCTTGGGGGTGCTTCGTGACATGTGGGGTGCGTGGTGTATGGTTGGACCATGCTCTTCCATGATGGACTTGGACAATGGAGGTGGTTTACGATTTGCTGCTATACCTTGTTTGGATGTTTGAAAGACATTCTTCCTCAAAGTGTTGGATAAGTATGGAGCTTTGTAACTTCATGTTGTTGATGCATGAAGGTAATTTATGTGCTTGGAGTAGATTTGGGTATTTCAGAAGAGGGTTATTGAGCCCTAGATAACACTGGGTTGCTTGGTTGCTTGCATGGAAGTTTACACTTCACACGTGGACTCTTGTGTTGAGGGAGTGGATATGTAGCTGTGGGAGTGCTTAAGGCAGCACATGACCCTCGATATGGATTATCCCTAAGGAGACACATGACAATGGAGATGCATTGGAGCTTTGGACCTTTGGAAGACGGTTGGACCATGGGGAGTAGTGCTCATGCCATGGAGACTTTTTTTGTTAATCATTGTCACCTTTGAGCCTCATACATGTCACTTAGAATAGACTGCTTCAGATGGGTGGACCTACCCGTGTCTTGCAAGTTTGCTTGTAGTGGACTAGGTCTACTTGTTACTGTAAAGCCCCTTTACCTCTCATATAAATATAGGAAGGAGTGAGTTGTTATTATAGTTGATCATGCACTTGTGCATATTCCTTTTGATACTTGGGTTAGAGATGTAAGAGTAGTGCTACTTTCTCTTTATCTCTCTCTCTCTCATTCAATCTTATTTGTACTTTATGTGTTTTTGTCTTCAGGTTCTAGTGTTTCTTGGAGCATTAACCTGAAAACTTAATATATATAAAGAATAAATGAAACCTATGAACAGAATCACAACCTATCATGTAATTCTCCATGCTTTCAAAAAGCCTAGATAGGGAAAAATAAGAGAAACCGTAGCTCCATTAAAGAAGCCCCAACAACCAATCTTTTTGAAATATATTTGGTGGGGCTAAGGTTTCTATTGGTTTTCTCTATCTAGGGTTTTGGAGAACTTAGAGCATTATATGATGAGTTGTGACTATGTTCATGGATTTAAGTTCTTACACACAAATACAAAGTTCTCAACTATCCAAAATTATGTTATTTCAGATTTGACTTCCAAATTACCACTGCCATAAATTGTGTTATTTCAAATATTTGACTTCCATATTTTCATAAATACAATGTCCTCAAAAATATCGCTGAACACTTCCATATTCATAGTTAGATCATATTCCAAGAATATATATTGTTTTTGTACAGATGAACAATTGTCTCACGAATAAGAATCACATCACAAGCGGAAATTGAACTTGGTTGGGGAGGATATTAATTTATCCTCTCAAGTTCTTGAGTTACTTCTACCGTCAAATTGAATCAGATCTAGATAAAATCTGGATAAAAAAACTAGTTGAACAAAAAATACATAAATTATTCAAATTTAGGAAAAAAACATATATATTAATGTGCATCCATATGAATCACAACCATTATACAAAAAAAAATCCATTTAACTTGAGTTTTCTTGGAAACAGATATGGAGGTTTCCCAACATGAAATTCCTAAAGAGTATGTTATCTTGAAGCCAAGTGTGCACCATATCATTGTTAAATTCTAAAGTCTTTCGTACCCTTGAACATGGAAGTAGTCTGAAAATACTATACGATACTAAGAGCATATTTGTGTTAAGAGAGTTCAACATGCATTTACAGCCACTTTTTTTCTTAAGGGTGAAAGAGGTTTTGTGCCACACAAATTTCTTTGAAGGACAAATATCCATATCATAAAATAGAGACAAGGTTGAAATGCTTGTTCTATAGCTAGAAGTATTGTTATGACATTGTTCACAACTTTTAAGTAATGTGTTGAAGGACCTCAAATGGATGTGAAAGTCATTTAGTGGGTCAGAATGTTCAATGATGGGTATTATTGTGAGATTATTTGCCCAACATGCTCCTACTAAATTGAAAATGGGTTTTTTATCTTTATTGTTTGGGAAAAATATTGTAACAACAACACTAGTGCATTAACTATGCTAAAATGTCACCAAAACATACATAAATTATTCAAATTTAGGAAAAAAACATATATATTAATGTGCATCCATATGAATGACAACCTAGAAAACAAATCCATTTAACTTGAGTTTTCCTCAAAATAGATTTGGAGTTTCCCAACACGAAATTCCTAACGAATATGTTGTCTTGAAGCCAAGTGTCCACCATATCATAGTTGAAAGCTAAAGTCTTCGGCACCCTTAAACCTGGCACTAGTCTAAAAATCCTATACCATACTAAGAACATATTTGTGCTAAGAGTGTTCAACATGCATTTACAACAACATTTTTCCTTAAGGAGTGGTTTTGTGCCACACAACTTTGTTTGGAGGACAAATATCCATATCATAAAAAAAAGGCAAGCTTGAAATGCTTGTTCTATAGCTATAAGTATTGTTATGACATTTTTCACAAATTTTAAGTACTTCACTAAAGGACTTCAAAAGGATGTAAAAGTGATTTAGTGGGTCAGAATGTTCAATGATAGGTATTATTGTGAGATTATTTGCCCGACATGACCCTACTAAATTGAAAATGGGTTTTTTATTTTTATTGTTTGGGCCAAATATTGTAACAGCAACACTAGTGCATTAACTATGCTAAAAGGTCACTTTCTTGTTAATTTGACCATGAATATCTCTTTTACAAAGAAATATTTCGTAGCTCTATTTATGTTAGTGGTTTGATAAGAACATTTATGCAGTCTCTTCACTGATTTTCTTAAAGTTCTTACTTTTATTTTTTTTTGACGAAAAAGGGCTAACATTTTACCTTGGCTAAGTAAGGATTCTTTAAATAACTTTCTACCTTGGTTCCTTTTTGTTCCATATAATCTTCGTAAAGTGTCATGAATTTACATTAAACAATGTAAGAATCTAGTCTTCTCCAGAAACAATCAAGCCAACTCTTTCGTTTTGCAAATTACCTACCAGTTCTAGACATATTCTTTAAAATTTCTACGCTGAAGGTGTTGGATTTAGGTATGTGATGCAAAATGCACACCTACAGTTCTATTGTTCACCTATTAGACCTGTCAAAATTATAGGAAAGCTTGGAAGGATTGGACATGACTGTTCCAACCATACTCTTATTGGCCTGTAACACATATATTCATAACACATACCTACAATACTATTGTTCACGTATTAAGCTAGTGCATACTGTAGGCAAATTGTTAAATGTTGGACTTCGTTGTCTTAAGTTCACACACTGGTACTAAATATGCAATGTATTGTGTGCATCCTTAGATATGTTTGAGACTACAAGTTAATTATTTAAACAAATGCATCTATGAAACTTCTAAATTAGCAAAATAACCATCAATATTTTTTTCTAGCATTTTGGGTTGAATTCACAATAGTATGCTAAAAAGTGTCATTTCAGTGTCTAGAAATTAGGATAAATAAACGTGAGATATATACTCTACATCTTTGGGTTATGTCCTTTTCAAATGTGAACTTTTTTAGACTACATGTTAATTGTTTGAACTTTGATCTTTGAAGAATTCCTGAATGGACTTCATAAATACTTGAATGAATGGACTCCGTAAGGCAGTGGTACCATAAATTGTGTTATTTCAAAGATTTTACTTCCATATTTTCACAAAATATAATGTCCTCAATAAATAATTATATGTGTTGGAGTGGTCCCTTTATTTTTTACTATAATCCTGATGCTGACAAGCTTTAGATGACTTTTCTCATCAATTGTTCATAGGATATGCAAAAGATTTCATTGTTAAAATGCGGCAAAAATTACATTTCTCCTCATTTATTTTTTTTTTATTGTTCTTGACAAGATAATCATGTTGCAAGCATGAGGTATTTTACAGTCTGTTTCAATTTGTGGATATTTTTTTTCCTCCCATTTTCTTACAAGGATGTAGATTTTATTTTCATGTTGATGGTTTTTTCATTTATCTTATATAGCCCCAAATGTTGGTAATAGAGTGGACCTTGAGAAGTAGTCATGGATACATACTATCAGAGGTTAATGTTACAAAAAGAAGAGTTGTTTAATGCCAGGGTTGAAAGGGAAACCTCATGTCTTAGTTCTAAGTCATTTATTTCTATTTGTTAGTTGTAAGTCATATGCTTTTGAGCTTTACTAGATCAACGATTTCACTAATCCAATATGCATGGCTTGTATTTCTCACCCAATGTTAGTTACTTGACATGGTTGGTATAACATTCAATTCAAGGCCACTTTTATTTTAAGTCAGAGATTTTATTGATTAAAAGGATGTCCATATTTTGCTTGGTTTACTTGGAGCTTGATTTAAAAAAGTTTTGTAAATTCCACATGTATGTTATTTTTTTTAGGGTGAGTACTTTGCACTAGTAAGGTCATATGAGTCCTAGAACATAGGTATACAACAAGAACATTTTTGGACTTTGTTGTGTATCTATTATCATTTATATCATTCATGGATGGTTATTGATGATGTAAAACAGAGGATGGGAATGTCCTGCAAATTCTCTTGACCAAAAAAAAAATGGAGTGGTAGAATTATGTTTTAAAGGGTTAGCCAAAAATCAATACTTGAAAGGTAGAACTTTAGAATGGTAAGCTATCTGATCTGGATCTAGAGACACAACATACCATGGAAAAAATGATTGTATTGATGAGTCTTCCTGGAAAATAAGCTCCAACTGTTAGACCACTTCCCAAATTTCAGTTATCTGCAATGCAATAGTAACTCTAGCTTTATTTGTATCAATAGTGACTTTGGCCATTGTCATATTTATTTCTTATGAATGATTTTGATTTTCAAACTCCAACTAGTTTTTTGTTAAATTAATTAATGCTTTGACGACAAACTTATAGTTTTCAAAGCTCTTTTCGAAATCTATTTTCTTGAGAAAATTTGTCTTTTTACTTTAGGTACTATAGATTGCTACTGTGTGACATATGTTATGATATAATTGCCTGGATAAATAGACAGAAGTGTTGTACAACATAGTATTTTTTAAATCTAAAGAAATAGTATTTCCAAATACACAATTTATTAATTAAAAACATATTTTAGACTTCTTTTCAAAGTTATGATTATATTTCGGTAGGGGATTTTGTGTACGCTGATATTGTGTTGTCTTGTTTGTTTTTGTCAGGTAACAATTTTTAATAAGAAATGTGTTCTTGAGCAACATGCAAACATCATATTCTACTATCGACAAGAAACTCCATGGTTTTCAGGCATCGCAACAAAAGCACAGATGTCAATGTGATATCTGAAGTCCATGTTGGATGAATTTAATACTAGTGATGATTTTGATTCCTTGTCAAATAAAGAATGTCATGAGTCGAATTCAAATAAATAGAAGGAGCTCAAGAATAAAGGTGAGGCTATTACTTTCTATCCAAGTCAATTTTTTTTTTTTTTTGTTATTGTCATGTTTTGAGTGTGGACTTGTGAAATTCCAAATTTCATGTTAGTTTATGTAAAGGGAATTATATATTATATATATATATATATTAATATATTATTATATATTATATACTATTATATTATATATTTATATATATATATATATCTATATATTATGCGTCATGGTTTCCGGAGATCCATGTTACATTTGCACAGAAGTTTAGATATCATTCAGATATATAAACACCAAACAAAAACAACATTGAGATTTTTCTTTCACTCAACCTATAACGTATTGCATTTGTCTTCATCAATTTTCTTCTTCCATATGCTATCCAGTTATGATATTTCCTTTGCAATATTTGGTGCACTTGCTAGTTATAGGTAATTTATAGATTATAAATGTTTTGGGAGTTTCACTTCTAATTGAGTATTCAACTGAACATATTGATTCTCTTATACATAGCTATTTTTCCCTCCACCCACTTTTCATAACTACCATAACAATTAGGTAGGGACCTGCAGCTTCAATGTTGCTTTGCTTGTTTAGGAAAATATTGTCGAGACTTTACTTTATTGTAAATTGTAGAATTTACAATTTATGATGTTTCAAGGTATAATTTCTAGAAGTCTAATTCTTTAAAGGGTAGTAGCTCAATAGAAGAATACCTTCTTTACATGAAGGAGGTTGGTGGTTCGATTCCATCATGCCCTAACATCTGTATGAAAGCGACGATCAATTTTTGGTGATGTATGCTCTTTTGACCATCACCAATAATCATTGGTGACATTTTTCAACCCCCACCAAAATATGAAATGGTGATGGTCAACGAACGCCACCATATATACGAATAAATAGTGATGATCCTCAAAGTTCTATAACCATAAATCGTTGTTGTTGATATGAAATGGTGACAGTCGCTATCGACCATTATAGTCATTATTCGTGATGGACCTTGAATGTCAGCACAACACCTATACTTCTAGCAATGCGGCTTTTGGTGATGGTCAGTGAACGTCACCATATATATGCACCAACAGTGATGACCATGAAAGATCCATCACAATAAATCATTGTTGTTCATATTAAATGGTTGTTGGGTTGTGTTATATTCTTTCCACGAGTAGCCCACGTAGTTAACCGGGGGGTTAGAAGGGGGGCAGAGCCCCCCCTTCATTGCATCAATTGCGTAACGGGGGGACTCACAACAGGTTTGAGCGGTGCAGGTAACCCCACTCTATGGGGTAAAATTTTGGTTTTGGACGGTATATTAGGTTGGGCGGACCTACCTATTTTTGTGCATGTTTTTTACACATGGTTTTGGACACGATGGTTTTTGGTCCATGGTTTTGGATGGGATGGTTTTCAATCCATTGTATTGGATGCTTCAGCATGTATAAATATGTATTGTAACATTGAAAAGAACATAATGAAAAATCAAGCTGGCAGTCCCAGTTTTGGGATCTAGGGGAAAATCTCTATGTATATGTGCTCTATGTATTATTCTCTCACATTATTTATTTTCTTTGTTTTAGAATTTGTATGCAGGTAATTTAGGTATGGGTTTAAAACCTACATTTGGTATTGGAGATGTTTTGGCTTCAAGGGGACGCCTTTGTTGTTGAGGGGTTTTGCTCGGGCCTGTGGTAGACCCTGTTCAGTGGGAGATCTGTAGGATCGATTCTGGTGGTTAAAGAATATAGCGAGCAGTGGAAAGATAGAGATCGAGAAATTTAATGGTTAGATTTTTGAGTTATGGAAACTCAAGATGGAGGATCTATTGGTGGATAAAGATTAGTGGATTGCGATAGATCCAGGTACTAAACCAATAGGAGTGTATGATGAAGAATGGAAGAAGTTGGATCGGAATGCAAAGAGGAAAATACGATTTTGTGTGTCAGATTCATTATTGCTGAATGTATCAGGGGAATCTATGATAAAGGCTTTATGTGACAGGTTAGGGACATTTTACCAATCTAAGTCTCTACTCAATAAACTATTCCTACGAAAAACGCTATATAACGTAAGGATGAAAGATGGAGACTCGGTGACAGAGCATCTAAATGTGTTGAATATTGTGGTCAGTCAGTTGTCATCTGTTCATATTAAAATTTCAGATGAAGATAAGTGCATCATTTTGTTTTGTTCTCTACCAGATTCATGGGATAGTTTGGTTATTGGAATAGGTAGCAATACAACTACCTTGCAGTTTGATGAAATAGTCTCATCCTTGCTAATGGAGGAAATGAGACGGAAAAATATGGAGTGCCACAATGGTGATGCCTTGTCTGTACGAGGACAGTCCCAGAAAAGAAACAAAAATAAGTCATTGAGTAGGAGGTCTAAATCTAGAGAGAGATCTAAATCTCCAGGAAAACCGGTAAATGTGGTGTGCTAGAAATGCGGAAAGGAAGGTCACTACAAAAGGGACTATAAATCTAAATCTCCTCGTAAAGGAAAGGGATTTGATGATGCTCCTTTTGTAGAGGTGAAAACCACCTCATATGAAGGTGGGGATGTGTACTTGGCTTCTTCAAGTACACATGTAGATCATGAGGCATGGTTGATTCACTTAGGTGCATCCTTTCACTTCACTCCCCATAGAGAGTGGTTATGTGAGTATGAGAAATACGATGGTGGTGATGTCTTCTTAGGGGATGATAGGAAGGCTAGAATCTTTCGTCACGGAAAAGTAAAGTTGAATTTGCAAGGTGTATGGGTTAGAACACTTATGGGTGTTTTACATATTCTTGCATTGGCAAGAAATTTGATTTCTGTAAGCAAGCTAGATGATGCAGGTGTAAAAACAGTGTTCAAGAAGGATATCTGCAAGATGGTTTAGGGAGCACTAGTATTGATATAGGGAGTTTGGATTAGAACTCTATACAAGCTTCAAGGTAGCACTATTGTTGATGGGTGCAACAGTTCCGTGGTTCCTGAAAGTGGAGAAGAAAATCTAGTGGTCTCTACAGAGAAGACCATGTTGTGGTATCAAAGGCTTGGACATATTGGAGAGAAGGGCCTTCGAATACCTCATGGTAAAGGTATGAGTAATTTCTCTCTAGATTTTGATTTATGTGAAAATTGTGTATATGGGAAGCAAAATCTGGTGAGTTTCCCCTCTAGTGGTAAGAGGGCAAAACAGAAATTAGATATTGTGCACAGTGATGTGTTTGTACCTGTGAGGGTTCCGTCATTGGGTAACTCTATGTATTATTTATCATTTATAGATGACTTCTCAAGGAATACATGGATATATTTACTTAAGAAGAAATCTGAAGTCTTTTATAGGTTTAAAGAATTTAAGACTATGGTGGAAAACTAGACAGAGTAGAAGATAAAGGTGATGATGACAGATAACAGTGGAGAGTTTTGCAGTAAGGAATTTGAAGAATTATGTAAGAAGTGTGGTATAGCACGGCAAAAGACTACACCATATACACCTCAGCAAAATGGAGTTCCAAAAAGAATGAACAAGAAATTGATGGAAAGGGAAAGAAGCATGCCCAGTGGTGTTGGGTTAGGATAGGAATTCTGGGCAAAGGCGATGGAGACAGCATGTTACCTGGTCAACAGATCACCTTCATCACCGTTAGAGGATAAGATTAGACAAGAGGTATGGAATGGTAAGAAAAGCTCTCTTTCACATCTGAGGTTATTTGGATGTGATCCATATGTACTTGTTCCAAAAGAGAAATGCACCAAGTTGGATAGTAAATCTGAAACGTGCATCTTTGTTGGGTATAAGGATGGTTTAAAGGGTTATAAGAATTGGAACCCAGTAACAAGGTTATGTACAACTGAGATGTGGTTTTTAGAGAGGTGAAAGATGTTATTAAACATGAAGTCCAACCAAAGGAACCTGAGAAGATACAGTTTGAGATAAAGGAGGAAGAATCAGACTGTACAGCAGAGGAGGAATCAAAAGATGAAGAGCCACAAACTCTGGGTGTAAGAAGATCAGTTCGAGAAAGAAGACAGCCATAAAGGTATAGTCCATCTACTTTCTATTCAAATTTTGCTTTATCTATTACTGATCATGATCCCAGAACTGTGAAGGAGCAATAGATTCAGAGGATGGAAAATTATGGAAAGAGGCCATGGTTGATGAAATGACATCTTTGCACAAAAATGAGGCTTGGGATCTGGTGGTGTTGCCGACTGGAAGGAAACCCATTGGAAGTAAATGGGTGTTCAAAAGGAAGAAAATGCAGAAGGAAAGGTGGAGAAATACAAATCTCAGTTGGTAGCAAAGGGTTATTCCCAGGTGCCGCAAATTGATTTTGTTGATAGTTTTTCTCCTGCTGCCA
>APFE031173871.1:34626-53503 GCA_000404065.3 Pinus taeda | reverse complement strand
ATAAAGGTTGTATTAGAAGAAAATGGCTTGAAGGAATTCATTAATCAAGAAATCCCAAAGCCAACGTCAACTAATGCACAAGAGTTGGCTAAGTGGAAGAAGTGTGTGGCGAAGGCGAGACGGATCATCCTTGAGGGAGTTCGAGACCATACTATCTCAAGTCTCCATGGGAAGGATACTCCATTTTCAATGTAGAAGACATTGAAGGACCTCTACTAGAATAGTAGCGACTAGAGGAAATTGGCGCTCAAGGATAAGCTTTGAAGAATCAAGATAGAGAAGGGCGATACTATTTCCACATATCTGAACAAGCTCATCACCTTTAGAGATGAGCTTGGTAGTGTGGGAATAACTACTACCGATTATGATATCGTGAGCCTCACTCTTCTTGGCCTTCCAAAGAGTTGGAATAGCTACCAGGACTCTATGAATGGAAGGGAAAAACTACCAAATTGGGAATGACTTTGGTCGGATCTCATGCAGGAGTAGATCAGGAGGAGCACACGAGATGGTTCTTCATCCAAGAATGATGATGAAGAAAATCTTGCCTTATTAAGTAAGGCAAGGAAAGGGAAGGGGAAGGCTTGCCATTTCAAATCGAATTCTTCTCATGGAGGGAAGAAGGGTGACATGTCTAAAGTAAGATGCTTTAATTGTCACAAGATGGGACATTATGTGATTAATTTCCCATCGAAGAAGTCCAAGAAGGTATCCTTGGAAGGATCGGAAGGTGAGGCATTAGCCTCTCAGTTAGAAATGGACTTTACCCTCATCGCATGCACGATGTCATCGATGATGGGTTGTGTCTAGTATCTTGAAAGTGGAGCCTCATTCCACATGACTGGTGATAAAAATTTATTTAGTGCATTGGAGGAGAAAGACCTTAAGATGCTCATAGAGATGGGTGACAATGGAAGGTATAGTGTTTCAGGAGTGGGCACGGTTGCTTTTCAAAGGGAGCACGGAACTCCTCTCACCTTGACAGATCTGATGTATGTGCTTGGATTGAAGAAGAACTTGGTATCGGCCACGATGTTAGAGGACAAAGGTTGCAATGTTGTCTTCAGTAAAGGAAAGGAATTCCTAAGACACATAGCCATGGGTCAGACCAAGAGGATAGGGATTCAGGTGAAGAATCTATATAAACTAGAGGTAGATGATTGTGCAACATCGAGTATGAAAGCAGAATTGGTGCGAAGCCAAGACATTGGTGAGTTGTGGCACAGGTGGTTGGGCCATTTGCATCATGGGGCCTTGAAGATAATGTAGTAGATATATACAAGACTTCCCAAAGGTAAAATTGAGCAAGTTAACACATGCAAAGGTTGTACCTTGGGAACGTACACCAAGTATTCCTTTCATGATCAAGACAGTCGAACAGAGGCTATCTTAGAGCAAGTTGATACTTATTTGTGTGGACCATTCTCGATGGCATCCACAATGAAGCAAAGGTATTATGTTATTTTCATTGATGACTATTCTCATAAATACTGGATTTATTTCATGCAGAAGAAGGACCAAACTTTCACAAAGTTTTGTGAGTTCAAAGCTTTGGCCGAGAAAGAGTCAGGGAAGAAGATCAAGGCCTTGAGAAGTGACAATGGTGGAGAATATGTCTCTCAAGAGTGTAAGGACTTTAGTGCAGTGGAAGGAATTAAACGAGAGTTGATGGCACCTCATAACCCACAACAGAATGTGGTGGCTGAGAGGAAGAACATAACTATTATAGGGGCAGCACGGGCAATGTTGCATGACCAAGGCCTACCACTTCACTTGTGGGCTGAGGCATGCAACACAGTGGTCTATTTGCAGAATATAGGCCCACATCGAATACTTGGGATGAAGACACCAGAGGAATCTTTCTTCGGTAAGAGACCAGATGTGGGTCACTTCAGGATCTTTGGCTCATCGGTATATTGCCATGTGACAAAGGATGCACGGAAGAATGTTGAGTCGACAGCAGAGTTGGGGATATTTGTGGGGTACACTGATACACCTCACAACTATCGGGTGTACTTTCCTACCAGTCGGAGGATAGTGGTTCACAGAGATCTCAAGTTTGATGAGTAGAAGGCCATGTGATTTTCCCTTGAGAGGGAGCTCCAACTATAGGCTATGGAGGAACTATTGGTTCCTAAGGAGGAGGAGCCTCAGACTGATCCGGAGCAGCCGCATGCAGAGGTTCTAGGAGTGGAGACATCCACTCAAGCAGAGTCTTCCAGAGATGGAAGAAAGCACACAAGTGAAGTTGATAGATTGTTGGAGGATGCGAGAGAGAATGTGGGAGCACCATCTTCTTAGTACAGCTAAAGTAGGTCACCTGAGAAGTACACTTGATACATGGCCCTTTCTGGGGAATGTGTTGAGACAGAGCCATCTTCCTTTGAGGAAGTAGTGCAATAGTCGATTTGGGTTGATGCTATGGTGGAAAAGTATGACTCCATAGTTTGTAACATTGTTTGGGACATGGTTCCGAGACCAGAGAACAAGTCAGTTGTGAGTTCCTGTTGGCTTTAAAAGGTAAAGAAAGCTGTTGATGGTAGTGTACAGAAGCATCAGGCAAGATTTGTTGCCCATGGCTTTTCACAGGTCGAGGGGATTGCATATGATGAGACTTTTTCTCCTGTCGCAAGGTACTCATCTATCAAATCTATGTTGGCACTATCAACACAAATGGAATATCCATTAGATGAATGTGAAGATTGCATTCCTTAATGGCCAGATTGAGGAAGAGGTGTACATAGAGCAGCCGGAAAGTTTTGAGACCTTCAATTGTGAGTCGCATGTGTGTTGACTCAAGAGAGTGTTGTACGGGATGAAGCAAGCACCTCGTGCTTGGTACACCAGGATAGACAACTACTTCACAGTGTTGGGCTTCACAAAGAGTGAAGCAGATGTGAACCTGTACCACATTGTGGTGAAAGGTAAGCTGTTGATCATCGTACTTTATGTTGATGATCTCATATTGACTGGTGATGACCAGTTGATCATGTCTTGCAAGGAGGACCTTGCAAGAGAATTCAAGATGAAAGACATGAGTCTCATGCATTACTTCCTTGGGATGGAAGTGTGCTAGAAGGATGGGGATTTGTTTGTGTCTCAGGGCAAGTATGCCAATGAGATACTCAAGAGATTCCACATAGATAAGTGAAAGCCCATGTAGACTCCTCTATTAGGTAACTGGAGGAAGGAGGTTGCTACTTCAAGAGAAGTGGTAGAGGCTACTGTGTATAGGCAGCTTGTGGGTTCATTGATGTACTTAATGAAAACACAACTAGATTTGTGCTATGCGAGAACCAGCTGAGTCAAGCGATGGTTCATCCTACAAAGATGTTTTGGAAGGTGACAAAGGATGTATTGAGATACCTCAGAGACACATCTCAATATGGATTATGGTACAGACGGACAGAGGGAGTGAAGCTACAGGGCTTCACTGATGCAAATTGGGCAGGGAGTCCACCAGATCAAAAGAGCACATCAGGAGGGAATTTCAACCTTGGGTCAGCAGTAGTTCCTTGGTATAGTAGGAAACAGAGGTCGATTGCACTCATCTCAGCAGAGGCAGAATACATGGCTACAAGTCAAGCAGCATGTGAGGCCATCTGGATGTGTAAAATCCTAGTTGGTTTGTTTGATAAGAGGATGGATCCAACTGTGATCTATTGTGATAATCAGAGTTGTATCAAACTCTTTGAGAATCCAGTATTTCATGATAGGTCCAAGCACATCGACATCCGATATCATCATCTCGGAGACTGTGTAGCGAGGAGGATCATGTTGCTACAATATATTTCGATAGATGAGCAAGATGTTGACATTTTGGCAAATGCATTGTCAAAGTGTAAATTCGAGTTCCATAGAGACAGGATCAGGGTGGCAAATAATCCCTTTCTTGTTGAGAGGGAGTGTTGAAATATGGCAACAAGAATATTCAATTTAATTTTTCCTTGAATTAAATTGTGAATTAAAATCAAATTTAGTCTTAACAGCTACTTGGAAATAATTAATTACTTTATTTTAAATTAATTAGTTGGAGAAATTCAAGTTAGAAGTCTTTATGAAGTCATGCAAGAGTTATCTCTTAAATTAAGGAGATAAGATTGATTTATATGTGAGTTGTAATTAGCTAACTCAGTTTACTGAGTTAATTCCAGTTAAATTAGTTCCAAATTGTTTGAGGAACTAATAGTGAGTTAGCAGTTAGTTGATGCATTAATGCACTCAACTAGTGCTACTGCATTTAACTAAAGATTCCCTCATCAGAAACTCATGCATGTCTTTTCTGAGAAAGACCCAGTTGAGATTAATGTTCAAGGACAGTGTACTACCAGTTGCATGTGTTTTATCATAGAGAAAACTCATGCATGCAGTCAAGGATTCATCCTTGAGGATTACGCAGTTTTAAAGGCTTGTTTTTCCACTTGGTAAGAGGCTAATCATCCACAAGGAAGAACACAAGGAAATAGGAGCTTGGAGGGTAGAGAGGAAGAATGGAGAGAAGACAAGATTGCCTATGAGCATCTGTGAGGATTGTACTGAGAGATAACTAGTTGTGAGAGCTAAGGCTTTGTATAATTCCTATGTATTTCCACCATGTATGATAATACAATAGTGCAAGGTTCTTATCTGAGACTTTCCCCAAAGTATTTTCATGTGTATTGTGCCATTGATTCATCTCCTTTTGGTTATATTATTCAGCTCGATATTTAAGCTTCCTTAAATTGATAGTAGAAGAAGGTTATAATATTATGCTTTGATTTATATTGCATTATCGGGTTAGCCTATCACAAATTTTCTACACTTTGAACTAAAAAATTCATAGTTCATGCCTCTAAGAACTATGCATTACACAATCTCAGTGATCAACCTTGTGCTCATGACCTCCAAAACTTTGCAGTTTACCCTTCTAGTCAGTCTCCTTTTGTGCATTGCACAATGGAAAGCCTCAAGTTGTCTCCCTGCCTCCTTGAGCTATGAAATTACGTAATCCCTAAAAATATCTCTCTCCTATACTGCACATTGGGAAACTTCAAGGCTCAAGGCTACCCCACTAAGCTCCTCAACTTCTCAGTCATCTTTCCCCTACCTCCATAACTGTTCATTATGCAGTCTCAAGATTTAGTCTCATACTCTTTCTCTTTGGAACTACGTGTTGTACAATCCCTGAGCCTTTCTTCCCAATCCAGTACCCAGTTCTAGGTAAACCAATGGTTTTGAGGGAGCAAGTTATACTAGAATAGTTCTGAACTCATGTCATCTTGTCATGAGTGTATTTCAATTGAAGGTACTCTATATTGACATGATAGGATGATGCTCAAAGAGGAGGAGAAGGAGACTATGCTAAAATACACTTGTGAAGATTAAAACATGAAAAGTTTATCAAGTGAGAAGATGAAGGAACACTAGATTACCACATAAGATCAAAGATCTAAATCACATGAAGACTCCATATCAATCAACCCCTTCAAGGATGAAGGTGAAACACATGCAAAATCCATCATGGAGATGCAAAGAAAGCTGAAAAAAAAGCAGCTTGGAAATGCCACATCTTCATGAAGTTCCATGTCATCATTGTCTAGAGGCATCTCAAGATTCACATGTGTCATGGTATCTTGCCACATCATTTCTGAATGTAGTTGTTTAATTTCCAAAAATGAGAAAATGGAAAAATGTGGAAGACCAAGGGTCCCACATGGAATATGAAGAGTCACTATTGAGTTCTAAAGTCATATAGAAACTCAAAGGTCATGTAAGAATTCGAAAATTCATTATAGAAGCTCTAGAGTCATGAGGGAGGTCAAGAGTTGCATGGGAGGTGGAGAGCCACCTCATTTGTTATAAATACACTCTCATAACTCAAGAAAAGGACTTTTCGGACTTGAACTCCCCACCTTGTCTTCTCTAGCATTGACATAAGAGAGAATATATTCCTTTGGAGGAGAAAGTGGTGACTTAATGTTCCATTATTGGGGTTAGTGTGGTAGCATTGTAATTGTATATCTTTGCACTTCCAATTAATATATGAAGCTCTATGAGCTAACACATTTTCATGCATATATCATGAATTTCATAAGACTATTCTTGAGATGTTTGCGTTATATGTTTTTTTCACATGTATTAAGGAAATTGAACTATTTCGGTGGATTGTGTACTTCTTGTGTTGAAGGTCGGTTGTATTTTGTTTTAGGATTGTTGTTGTCTTGTGAAATAATTTGTAGGTTAATTAATGATCCTCATATGCTCTTGTGTGTCTCTTTTAGGATAGTAATATTACTTTTCTTCTATAGTCTCACTCTCTTCCTCCTTGTCATGAAAGTACCTAATATACATTACAATTGTATGCCTCATAGTGTCAACTTGTTTCAAAGAATGGTTGTATAACCTCTTATGTTAAAAATGGCAGTCAAGGAAAATACCTAAGGACAATGGAGATCAGTCGCATTTCTGTTTGGGGACACTAATCCAAACAGTGTGAGGCTAATTGGTACTTCACATCAAGGAGACTCCCTTGGTTGACAAATTTCCAACATTGTCAACAGTTCCAATACTGAAATTTTTGAACCCATGTGCCAAGGCTGGTAATGCAAGTTCATTGAAGTCCTTGAGACTTCAAGCCTAGGATTTTATCAGATTAGGTGTGCTCATGGGCTAGATGAGCCTTGATGAAATTATAAAAGGAAACCAAAAATTTATAATGGTGGAGTATTAATGTTCACCTACATGATTAATGTTAATTTTGTGATTAGTCACCTAATGATGATGATTAGTACTAACAACACACCACATCGAGATTCAAAAGTACCTTCTTTGGAGCGGACTTGAAGAAACAAAAGACCTAGAGTTAACGAGAGCATGGGATAGGAAAATTTCTCATTACATGAGAAATTTCACGTCGTACTGTGTCAAGATTGGCATGAAGATCTAGTGGGAGTTGGAAAGGTTGACAGAAAACACCGGACAAGAAAAATATTTGTCACTTACTATCGAGTTTTCTATCGTGATGTGGAGGTGTGTCAATGACTTCTTCCAAATGTGGGTGTGTTGTTTCTTTTGACAGAGGGTGCAATAGAAAACCATTTCCCTCTTTAAACAAGAAGTATTGCTTTGAATTTTTTTTTTGGGACTCAGTGGGTCCTCTAACTTAAGTTAATATGGTATATGCCATGTAGGATATGGACAACATGTGAATTTTATGTGGCTAGGTTTCCGATGTGGAATACTTTCAGTGTGACACATGGCAGGAAGAAATGGTTGTTTGGGTGTCCCATTAGGGGAATTTTGAGGTCTAAAATGAGCCTCCTAAGAAAAATGTATGACCAAAATAAACTTTATAGGAACCAATAGGATTCAAGATGATGATATCAACCATGGGCGATGATTCACCATTTTTGGAGTAAAAAAGTAAAAATATTAAAAAATTATAAAATAATAAAACTACTTTTTCAACTTATCTCCCTAATGTTTTACTCAAATTTTGAGCGGGAGCACTCATTGGATGAAAAATTTAAATCCTCATCCAAGGATTACCCATGTTGCACACTTTTGATGGACCCTGTTACATGAGGAGCCTCATCATTGGGTAATTATTTGGGCCTTAATTCACCTCCTAGCTTGGTCAAACCAACGTTTCTCACAACTTATTACATTTTTTTATTATATTTTATTTATGAGATGAGTTAGAGTTGGATATTATGCCTAGTGGACTAATATGCATTGAATGTAGGATTGAAGGAGAAAATCAAGGAATTTTTGCAAATACTAAGGTTAAAACTCGAATGGCACAAGGGAGAGGGATTGTAAGAGGTAAATCTTCCTCATTTACTTATCCCCCATTTGAATATTCCTCCATCCATCACACCATCTCGGAGCGCAAGCACCCAAGCCATCAGGATTAGAAGGCAGCAGAGAAAGTGAGAGACAAAGAGCTAGTTTATCTCAAGTTCAGGAGTCGAGCCTACCTGATTTTAAGGAAGTCGTTGGGGACTTCATTGGTATAAGTAGAGAGGCCTAGAGCCTCATTAGGATTTGAATTTTTGTTGTAAAACTCTAAGATATTTTTGAGCTCCAGACTTGTGAAAGTTTTATTGATGTAATTTTCTATTTTGGTAATAAGAATGAGTTTTGTTTTGAGCCAGCACTGAGTTAACTCAGAGGGATGAAGCTATTGGGTTAGGGCGCAACCCTAGCATCCAAGGCTCCTATTTATTTTATTTGTATGTTTAGATTAGTCTCATAGATTCATTGTTAATTTTCTTTTAGATGTGTTTTCATTAGTGTAGATTGGATTGGTTGTTTATTAGTTTGCTTCCATTTGTGCCTTACTTCAATAGCAGGTTAGCAGGAAAAAAAGGAGTACCACAAGGTTGTCAGTGGATTTCTTGGCCTAGTTTCCTCCCTTTGGGATCATGATTTGAGGAAGGGACCCTTATGAAGCCCCAAAGACACAGATTTCTATTTCTTGCATAAGTTTTAGAGGTTACTATATTTAAGTTAGCATTTGATCAGTTTTGAAAAGTAGGATTTCATTGCCATGTCTTTTATCTTTACTCTTGCAGTAGATCTCATCCATGCTTTCATTCCTTTCAGCAACTTTCCTCATGCTTAAAGTAGCCAGTTAGTTCATTAATTTTGTTTTTCTAGCATATGAGAATGCTTCTTGTTTGCATAGCTTTGGGGGAATTATACATGTTTTATGTAGAGCAGGTGCTTCAAGAGGAGACAAATACTTCATAGGTAGCAACCACCTTCCACTCCATCCACCATAGTCATTCCTTGTTTTCACCATCACCTTCACTAGTTTTCATCATTTTTCATAAAAATTCTTCAATGCACATTGAGTGAATCCAACCATCTTCTATATTTGCTTTTGATTTCTGAGTCATCCTAGACCTTTCCTCACTTCGTTCCACCCATCTACTACCTTCCCTAAGCCTTCCATCACCTCCAACACCTTCCATTTTTCTCTCGGCTGTATCTTGTAGGTTTATAGGGAATCCTGTAGGTTTCTAGTACATCTTGTAGGTTTTCTTGAAATGGCCTATTTTGATGCCGAATTGAGGGAAAACCTCTAGGAAGTCACCAAAAGCCTCCCAAGGATCTCCCACATCATCCAACCATCTCCTAACCCTTCCATCCACCCTCCAACATCCTTAATTCACCTGCCATATCACCAAAAGAAATTAGTTTTCATACTTGATTTTGCATGAAAAGACAAAAATAGATTTATTTTAGTCCCTTTACTTGCACATTAGTGATGTTTGATGCTTCTTACTTCCATGCTTAGATAGTAGCATTTTGTTCATGATAATTTAGCATTATTGCAAAGCATAGTTTCTTGGCAGTTAATTAGGAAATGATGTGACTTAGCCTTGAATTTCGGTCTTTTCCATTATTGCAGTAGAGTAACTCTCCCTTAGAGCAGATTTCCCTTTCTTCCATCAAGAAACCAAGCTTATTTTGACTCCATAGAAGTCTGGCTTGAAAAACCCAGTGGTCTCTTGCCAGCTGAACTGTGACAAAAGGTAGAACCATCACTATTACTTGTGTATACAACACTGTTACCTCCAAGTTTGTACAAACCCCGGGTTGATAAATTAAAGCTAGTAGCCCAGGAGTTGCAACATTCTTGCTGCAATACTGGTGCTCATCACTTTTTAGCACCATTTTTGGGGAGGTGCTTAGTAATATGTGAATACTGCTTCTTTCTTATATTTCTAGTCTCTAATATTTTTCCATTAGTTTATTTCTGTAAAAGTAATTTAGTTTTTTGCTTTTTCATTGTACATTTTTTGCTTTCCTTTCCATTTTTCCAAGCAAGATTTCAATTCAGCAAGTAGTTTTTCACTTAGTCAGTAGTTTTCATTTAATCAGCAATTTCAATTCTACAAAGTACTTTCCATGTTTGAAAAAAAATACAAAACCAACCCAAAAACATTTCTTTTCATGTCTTGTAGGAATAGGGATAACTTAGCGAAAGTTTTTCCAAATACCCCCATTGCATCAAACAACAAACCTTCCCTCTTCTTCAGTGGCTATGAACTGTAGGAACCCTTAGGTTGGAAACCTAACATATTTGAAGAACCTACAGGGGAAGAAGAAGAAGAAGAACCCATTCCTACTGAACCAAAGGTTGAAAACATAAATTACAAAGGGAATAGAGAGAGAGAGTTGATGGTGCCTTCCCCATCAGGGAGACTAATGGGGACACTAAGATGAAAAATATAATCCCCTCTACCCTACCTCATTTCCATGGCTTGACCACAAAAGACCTCGACACTCTACTATTTGAGTTGGTTGTTATACGCCAAACCTATGACTATATAGATGATTTGCGAAAGTTAAAACTATTTCCATCTACCCTCAAGGATGTAGCATTGTGCTGGTTCATGGGTTTACCTGGGGATAACATCACAACTTGGGCTCAGACGCAACAAGCCTTTAACAACAAGTATCGAGATTACTATCATTCAAAGGATACTAAAGAGGAAATTCCTAGGATGACCATGGGCAATGATGAATCCCTAGAGGATTACGAAGAAAGATTCCAGCTTAGTTACAAAAGGGCCAGGTGCACACTTGACCCTAAGTCACTAAAGCTGATCCTACTTAGGGGAGTAAGGGAAGATCTTCTGGATACCCTACACTTATTAGTAGGAGGAGATATCTACCAATTACCCTATGAGGATATCAAGACTGTGTTTCAAAACCATTCTAGGGTAGCTAGGAAAAAGGGTAGGGATACTCAACCTATGGTCAATACATCCTCTTCCAACTCATCCATCAAGGGTAAAATTGGAAACATGCTAGAAGATTTCAAAAGTGAGATGTTGCAAACCATTGCCTTGCAAATGGACACTATGCACATTAATAGAAAGCAAGAGGAAGCAGAGAGAACCTTTGCCTTTTTTTGTCCTATATGCACCAGGAGGCATCCTAGGAATGAATGTCCATTGAATTTTTCTCAGTCTATGTAGAAAACCACTCCAAAGAAAAGTGCCCTTATTTTCTTAGACTCAAAGTTGTATATCAAGGAGCTGAAGGGGTCACTGAGCAGCTCTGCTACATAAACCAAAGGAGACCTCATGGGCCTAGACCATACCAACAGGACATGCAAGGGTCATCCCATTCATATAACAACCACAACCAAACCACAAACATACCTTCTTGGGGATCCCCTGCTCATCATTCCTGGTATACACTCTCTCCTTGGTCCTTTTCATCTCAGTATCACTCCCAACCAGCCAGTCAGTCATTTCAACCATATGCTCTGCCACAACCTCAGTGGAATGCAACGCCCCAGGGGTGGAGACCCCAATACAACAATTCTCCAGCTTTATTGCCTCCACCACCTGCCCAACCACAACTGCTTCACTCTGCTCCACCAAATCAACCCCAGATGCCTGCCCAGCCAAATACAGACCCAAACAATAGACAGGCTCAACAAGTATACAGTGGAGAGACATCATATCTAGCTTATGCTGTGGAAATCCAAGAGATTAACTTGAGATTTGGGAGAGTCCTCCTGGACAACCAGCCTCCACCTCGCCCTAGGGAGTTCGAGGAAGAAAGAGAGGAAATAATTCTTAAAATGAATCCACCCTTTCCTAATAGATTAACCCAACCACTCCAACCTACCTTAGAAGAGACTGAACTTCTGGGAGAATTGAAAAATCTGTGTAAAGATTCCACTTCTCCAAGAAATAAAAGATGTTCCTATTTACAATAAGTTGATTAAGGAGAAGTGCTTCAAGCATCCAGGGAGGTGAAGAAGGGATGCCCATACGATTAATGTCATTAGACAACTGTCCGACTTAATGTTGGGGCAGGTAATCTGTCCAAAGTATTTGGACCCTGGAAGCCCTGTAGTAGATGTGCACATCAATGGCACCATTGTCCCACACACTTTAATCGATCTTGGGGCTGCCATTAATGTGATGACCAAGGACACCATGCTCAAGCTCAACCTCCAAGGTTCATTGAGGAAGACCACAACAGTTCTGCAACTTGCAGGCTGCTCCGTAGTAACCCCTGAGGGGATTGTGTTGGATGTGATGGTCCCCATTAACTCTTGGGAGTACCTTGCAGATTTCCTAGTTCTCCAGCCTAAGGCTAAGCTTACTGGTTACCCTCTCATCCTTGGGAGACCCTGTTTGGCCACTGTTGATGCTTACATTAGTTGAAGAGCTGGCAATATGACCATCAAAAATGGGCATATTTCTAATCTATTAGTCCTATACCCTCCTGCTCAGCCATCTCTAGAGCATGATTTACCTTTATGGTTGGAGGAGGAGGAAGAAGATGAAGTTTATTTCACCCAACTTTATACTTTAGAAACAACCATGTGAGGAGGACAATAGGATGAAGATGATTTGATTGAACACCTACTCCAAAGTCCAACTCCCAATATGTTTCCCTTAGAAGATGTAGTGAAGGAAACCCAGAACAATCATCCAATTGACCTATTCTTGGCCGATTTCGACCCCCTCTATGTCAAAACCATAGAATTCGGCCCTGAGAGAACCTTGAAAATCAATCCATCTCTATCTACTCGCCAAGAAGAGAAGTTATGCAACATGCTAAAGGAACATCTAGATGCCTTCGCTTAGATTTACAAAGAAATGAAGAGAGTACACCCCTCAATGTGTACTCACCACATATACATCAAAGAGGGTTGCAATCTAGTCTGACAGCCCCAAAGGAGGATGAATCCAACTCTTAAAGATAAAGTCAAAGATGAACTGCAAAAATTGCTAGATGCAAGATTCATTTACCCTATCTTTGACAATGAGTGGGACTCTCCTTTGGTGTTAGTTCCAAAGAAAAATGGTAAGTGGAGGATTTTTGTCAATTATAGGGAGTTGAACAAAGCCACAAATAAGGACCATTTCCCTCTACCCTTCATTTACCAAGTGCTATATAGCCTCGCATAAAGCCATAGGAGAAACCCTAGGTCATATAGATGAAAAATTGCCTTATGCTATCTACTTTATCAGTAAGAAACTATCAAAGGCTGAACTAAATTACATAGTGATAAAAAAGGAACTAGTCGTTGTTGTGCATTCATTGAAAAAATTTAGGCATTATATTACAGGCTATCAAACATTTGTGCATATTGACCATGCTGCAATCAAATATTTAATGAATAAACCAGATGTGAATGCTCAAATTATAAGATGGTTACTTTTATTACAATAATTTGATCTAACTATTGTTGATAAGCTTGGTAAGGAAAATGTCGTTGCAGATATTTGTCCAGATTAAATTTTCCTGCAGGTGAAGAAGGAATGGTTGATGACCAGTTACCCGATGAGCACTTATTTTCTATTTCAGTTCTCTCTCCATGGTTTTCTGATATAGAAAACTATTTGGCATCTACACAGTTCCCACCAAACCTGTCCTCCAAAGAGAAGAGCAAGATAATGAAGAAGAGAGCCCCCTTCACTTGGATTGGTGGAAATCTCTTCAAACTTGGCCTAGATCAAATCTTGAGAAGGTGTGTCAGGGAGGAGGAAGTCTTTGACATCCTTCTGACCTATCATGATGGGCCTTGTAGAGGTCACTTTGCAGCAAAGAGGACAACATTCAAAGTGTTACAAGTAGGCTATTATTGGCCCACTCTTCATCAGGATGTGAAAATATATACTAGCCAGTGTGAACGGTGCCAAAGGATGGGAAGGCCTACTCCAAGAAATGAAATGCCTCTGCAGCCTGAGGTGAATTTCGAGCCATTTAACAAGTGGGGCATGGAATTCATTAGACCTGTTGACCCTCCTTCCAAAAAAAAGAATTACATCATTGTGTGCACTAACTATCTGCCTAAGTGGGTTGAAATCAAGGAAATTAAGGCAGCAACAGAAGAGAAGGTACCTGAGTTCCTAATGGAGAATGTATTTTACAAATTTGGGTACCCTAGAGAGATGTTCACACACCAAGGAAGCCGATTTACCTCCAACATGATTCGAGACTTGCTCAGCCAGCACCCCTTTGGGCATCTTGACCAAAGTGGTAAGCAATAATAGGAAGGATTAGACAGATAGACTAGTTGAGGCCACCTGGGCCTATAATACCACCTGGAAGACCACCACTCGATTCACACCCTATGAGCTGGTCTATGGGAAAAAGGCCTTGTTGTCCATTGAATTTGAGTATAACACATTAAAGATGGCAACCCAACTAGATCTAGATCTCAGCAATGTACAAAAAGAGAGATTGTTCCATTTGAATGAATTGGATGAGCTTAGAATGCAGGCCCTCCTACATACAAAGGTAATTCAACTTCAGAGGAATATATGGCATGATAAGAACATCAAGGAAAAGCAATTTCAAGAAGGTGATTGGGCTTTGTTATATGATTCTAGGTATAAAGAATTCAAGGGCAAGTTAAGGACAAGATGGTTAGGACCTTATGTTGTAGAAAGATGCCATGATAATGGTTTAGTACATATCAGAACATAGATGAAGAGGCCATTCCTTTACTTGTTAATGGACACCGACTGAAAATTTACAAGAGACCATTGTCAAAACAAGACTTCATTGATGATATCAATAAAATAGTGATGGTAGTGGAGCAAGTTTCAGCTCCTACCTCATCAAATCATTGAATATAAAAAATAAAAAATAAAAAAAAGGGACTCAACTGAAACCTCCATAAGGTGCCTGAGTCCCACTATTGGGTTAAAAACCTCTTGGGGTGGCCCAATGGTGTCAATATAAAAATAGAGAGAAAAAAATGAGAATAAAAATATCCCTGGGTGAAAACCTCTCTTGAGGCACTGAGGGAAAATATCTAGGATGAAAACCTCTCAAAGGCAGCTTAGTTGTTAAAAAAAAATCATGAAAATTTCTATTTTGCAGGTCAGCAAGAAGGATGATTAGAGAGCAAAGGAGGATCACCAAGAGGCCTATTTCACTCACATTTTATTTTTCCACTCATTTTAATTCATCACTCTACCATTTATCTCATTTTTTCCACTCCTTTCCTTCAGTTTACGAGGGGAATGTGTTTTCTACAAGATGATCTTGTAGGAATCACAATGACCCAGTAATCCTACAGGAAGTGACCCTAAAGGAAAAAATGACCTGCTATGTCAATGAAATATCACCCCTACATCATCATTCCATGACCATACCTATGTCCACCTTCATCACCACTGCATTCACCCTTAAAAAAATATATCAGTTTCAAAAAAAAAAATCACCATCTTCAAAAAAGAAGGAAACAAAGAACAGTAGGGAGCATCACCTGAGTATTCCTCATGCTCCACACTCCTAGTCTCCCTCTCCATCCATGTTACCATCCTCAAACTCCTAGCAGAAAGTATGATTAAGAGTTTTGAGAGAGTAGCATATATAGGACATCCTATAGGAAATCTTGTACCAGCCTATCCCACATACTACAAATCATAAGAACAGCAAGCTTCCAGCATGATGATCCAAGAGAAGAAGGGACTCCAAAGCAGCATCAACACCATCATCTTCAACACCAGGTACCTGCACCACAAAAAAATCATTAGGGAATAACAAAAAAGGGAAGAATAATAGCATGCAACCAATACACAACAAGCACCTTCGGTCTTCAACCACTGCAGCAAGGTATTAAGCACCACAGGTAAGTATCCCACTCACTCTCTCATGTGCATAATGTAGTCAAAATATGTAAATGTTACAAGTAAGTTGGTTTATAAGTGAAAGGTGGCTAGTTAACTTGGCCACCTTCAATTAGTCAACAAAGACAAAACAATTTGTCCTCTCACACATGGCAGCAGTCAACTCAAAAACGGAAAGGAGAAGGAAAAAAGTAGTTAAGCCTACAGAAGCATGAAGTGGAAGTTGATTATGAGGAAGTGGGGAATGATGAGGTGGTAGTGGGGACCAATGGTCCAAAATGGAAATCGTACCTCAGCTGTGAGCACACCACCTCAACCCAAATGACCATAAGAGGAAATAATCATCGTCCCCATGCATTCATGCATTCACTTCCTTGAGGCTCACTCTCACAAGTCACTCTCATACCCAGGAAATCTATAGCAAGGAATACACCATCTTTTTTCTGCACTGGAATTCCTACAGGATTGCACAAGAAATCTTACAGGATTGCACACAGGATTCCTACAGGATACATAGAGACAGTCTACATGATAGGCCGAGAGGAGTTTCAGAGGGGAAAACTTGGGGGTTGACCACAACAAACATTATGAAGAGGTAGGCTCTGTAATTACATTCCTCTTTCCAAGTAAATTGATCAAACAATCCTCTAGTTTTAGTGAATTTGGCAGCTGTGCAAGAGAATTGTGCACACAGTCATCTGAGTTTTTTACTTCTGCATTTGAAAATTGTATCAACCATCTCATCTCCTCAAAACCTACCAACCAAGATGATAGGAAGGTTTAATAAGTTGGAGCCCACTGACATTGTGAAGATCCAACAACACCCTCAGGTACTATAAATATTCACAAGGCATAATTGGATGGGGTTTTTTGAAAAATTAAGGGGAATGATGATGAGGTGGCCGAGATTTTTCTCTCTCCCTCATTCCACTTACTAGAGTCCATGCCATTGTTGTGGTAAGAGGCCTCTCCATAGAACTCACCCCTAAACTCATCAGTAGAGTTACCACACTTCTCGTAGGAGTACCATGGAGGAAGGAAGACAAAGGAGATAGCTAGGTTGCCAACAAGAAATTCTTTTTAGAAGGTGAGGAACCCACTAAGGAAAAAAATGGAGTAAGGAGAGAAAGTCTGCCATATCCATGGAATGAGGTAAGCTACCAACTGATCAAATACATTTCAAGTGAGGGTAGGTATAGTGTGGTCTATGGCTATCATTTTAGGAAATGCATAAGAATAAGGCAGGGGAAACCCCAAACACCAACCAAAGTTCCCATTTTGATTGAAGACTCGCCTAAAAAAAAGGAGAAAATGCCTTCCCCTAAGTCTCTTATCACCTATGTGAGAAGTCGTATGACTAGGTAAACCTCCTCCAAGTAAAAAGTAATCCTATAGGATACACAACAGAATCTACAGGAAGTACAAGCAATCCTATAGGATACTGTGCTAAACTTACAGGAGACACAAAAATTGGAAAATGAGGTAGGCCAACAAAAAGGAACTAAATAAGAGGACCAAGCATCAAAAGAAACTAGCTCCCAACCTAACCTTGATTCCTACTACAGGTTTATTGAAGGAGGCAGGGTCATAACTCAAAAAATTGCTATTACACTGTTCTTTGAGCTTAAGAAGGAGAGAGCCAGAACTCACCGATGGATGCAGATCACCAAATACAAGAGGATGGAAGACATTGGGCACATGGAGGAGAAGCTCAAGGAGATGGGAAGAGAGCTAAGTAGCTTGAGAGATAGAGAGACCATAATGAAAAATCAACTAGAAATAGAAAATGCATGGTTGAAAGGACAGCTGCAAGAAAGAGAGAATCAATTGGCATGTATGGCCAGTCTCTCTTTGGAAGCAATTGAGTGTAGGATGCCAGCTAAGTCTTATGCCCTCTACCTCAGTGAATAGTGGTTGTAGTTCCAGATCAAGACCCTAGCACAGAAAGGCACCATTTCATTTCAGGACTACAGGAAGTTCATTGATCTATGTGATCATAGCACACTAGAAGATAGGGCCAACATGTATGAGTTTTATTTGCACAACATGGCCTTAACAAACATGAATGTATGGGACCCTAATGCTAAGCTAGGAGATTTACAGTTGATGGCTTTGGCATCGTGGATGAACCATGAGGAATCAAGGTCTGTAGACATGAAGAAGATATTGGCAAGAGAGAAAACTGATCCTCTTATGATTAGAGATGAACAATCAGATCCCATGGCCCTCATCAATACCCATAATTTGATTACAAATGATCCTCAACTTGCACCTAGATATCTTTCTACACAAGAGCAAGCAATTTAACATTTTGAGGACATGTTTAGGTTGTTAAGGGATGATATCATACATGCTTTCTTAAGGAGATGAAACACATTTCCATACAACTTAAAGATAAGAGAGTACAATTCTCCTCAAAGATTGAGATAAGCACTAAATAGGACACCCATGTATAAGCAATCTATGCAAAGGCTGAAAGTCAATTGCATTGGCCTGAAACTTAATCCACCACTACTCTTAGGAATGCTAGAAGGAAGGAAGGAAGAAGAAGAAAAGAGGCAGTGGGAGGAGGTAGAAAGGAAAGCAGGCTTCTATGAACAAGAAGAGGAAACCACAACAGAGGCATGGGATGTTAGGGAGGCCACTAGAGCTATGAAGGATATGGATATTGATTTAGTTACTCAGAGGATGAGAAACACTTTTAGTAGGGGGTGATGATGAGCCTCATCATTGGGTAATTATATGGGCCTTAATTCAACTCCTAGCTTAGTCAAACCAAATTTTCTCAAAACTTATTACATTTTTTTAATTATATTTTGTTTATGAAATGAGTTAGAGTTGGATATTATGCCTAGTGGATTAATATGCATTGAATGTTGGAAATCAAGGAATTTTTGCAAATACTAAGGTTAAAACTCGAATGGGACAAGGGAGAGGGATTTTAGGAGGTAAATCCTCCTAATTTACTTATCCCCCATTCGAATATTCCTCCATCCATCAGACTAGCTCGGAGTGCAAGTAGGTAAGCCATGAGGATTAGAAGGTAGCCGAGCAAGTGAGAGAAAAAGAGCTAGTTTATCTCAAGTTTGCGAGCTGAGCCTCCCTGATTTTAAGGAAGTCGTTGGGGACTTCAGTTCTATAAGTAGAGAGGCCTAGAGCCTTGTCTAGTCAATTTAACGTCTTAAATTGCTCTACATAAATTATCAATCCGGGTATCGTAAACTGATGAAGTGTGGTGCACCATATGTGCTTAGTTAACCTTTTTCTTACTT
>APFE031173871.1:0-25129 GCA_000404065.3 Pinus taeda | reverse complement strand
TTGCAGAGAGAGAAAGATAGCTTGAGAGCTGATTCTTTTTGTAACTTGAACAAGATTTCCACTTCTATGATAATATAGAGATTGGGGTTTTAGGCTGAGGCTTTCCCTGGGTTATTTCTTCTTTGTTATGTGTGATTGATTTCTCATTATCAGTTGTATGTTTTCATTGATATTTCTCATATTCGATTAAGCTTCCGCAAAGTTTGTTGTAGAAGTAGATCTTGTATTTTGCTTTCGTATATTCCATAATTTGTTGATCTATAGTGGGAATTTATACATTATTTCTATTATCCAACCAAATTGGATAAACGAAGCAAAGGATGAATGGAAGAAGGATGAAGAAGTGTCACCACTCATTCAAAAGTTGCATAAGATCCTAGTTCAAACAATATTTCCAGAACTAGACGAGGAAGGAAAAATCATATTGGAACCTGGAGCAGTCACAGAAATAAGAACCCAACAGCTACGAAATCGATTAATTTCAGAGTATCTCATCAAGTGGAAGAACATACTCACTGAAGATTCCACATGGGAGGACAAGAATTTTATACAGAAGCATCAAGAACTACTCTATAGTTGAGGACAACACTTGTTGAAGGAGAGGGGCATGTTAGGTCCCTATACTACTTGTGTAACCCCTCATTATTATTAGTACAACCCCCTTATTATATTGTTGTGCCCATGTAGTCCCCATATTGTTATTATTGTGCCCCATAGAAGCCAACTATTGTTATTAGTGTGCCCCTAGATTATTATTGTTATGTCAGCTCTGATTATATTATGACCCCTCAGACTCCTATATATAGAAAGGAAGTCTTGTCATTTGTATCATTGAAGAATTGTTCGTGTAATGTAAAGTAGGTTGCCCCCCTCGAAGAGGCTTATTTCTAAGGTGTTCATCTATCTTTTCTATATTTTTGTGAGCTGGTTTCATAACACATTTCCTCCCTTTGGGATCATGATTTGAGGAAGGGACCCTTATGTAGCCCCAAAAACACAGATTTCTATTTCTTTCATAAGTTTTAGAGGTTATTGTATTTAAGTTAGCATTTGATCAGTTTTGCAAAGTAGGATTTCATTTCCATATCTTCTATCTTCACTCTTGCAGTAAATCTCATCCATGCTTTCATTTCTTTCAACAACTTTCCTCATGCATAAAGTAGGAAATTAGTTCATTAATTTTGTTTTTCTAGCTTATGAGAATGCTTCTTGTTTGCATAGCTTTGAGGGAATTATACATGTTTTATGCAGAGCAGGTGCTTTAGGAGGATACAAAGCCTTCATAGCCAGCAATCACCTTCCACTCCATCCACCATAGTCATTCCTTGTTTTCACCATCACCTTCACTAGTTTTCATCATTTTTCATAGAAATTCTTCCAAGCACATTGAGCGAATCCAACCATCCCCTATCTTTGCTATTGATTTCTGAGTGATCCTAGACCTTTCCTCACTTCATTCCACCCATATACCACCTTCTCTAAGTTTTCCATTACCTCCAACACCTTCCATTTTTCTCTCGGTTGTATTCTGCAGGTTTATAGGGAATCCTATAGGTTTCTAGTACATCCTGTAGGTTTTCCTGAAATGGCCTATTTTGAGACCAAATTGAGGGAAAACCTCTAGGAAGTCACCAAAATCCTCCCAAGGGTCTCCCACACCATCCAACCATCTCCTAAGCCTTCCATCCGTCCTCCAACATCCTTAATTCTCCTGCCAAATCTCCAAAAGAAATTAGTTTGCATACTTGATTTTGCATGAAAAGACAAAAAGACAAAAATAGATTTAGTTCAGTCCCTTTACTTGCACATTAGTGTTGCTTGATGCTTCTTACTTCCATGCTTAGATAGTAGCATTTGGTTCATGATAATTTAACATTATTGCAAAACATAGTTTCTTGGTAGTTAATTAGGAAATGGTGTGATTTAGCCTTGAATTTTAGTCTTTTCCATTATTGGAGTAGAATAGCTCTCCCTTATAGCAGATTTCCCTTTATTCAATCAAGAAACCAAGCTTCTTTTGACTCCATAGAAGCATGGCTTGAAAACCCCAGTGGTCTCTCACCAGCTGAACCATGACAAAAGGTAGAACCATCATTGTTACTTGTGTATACAATATTGTCACCTCCAAGTTTGTACAAACCTTGGGTTGATAAATTAAAGCTGGTAACCCAGGAGTTATTGCATTCTTGATGCAATACTAGTGCTCATAATTATGTCAAAAATGAGAACTCCATAGAAGCGTGGCTTGAAAACCCCAGTGGTCTCTCACCAGCTAAACCGTGACAAAAGGTAGAACCATCATTGTTTCTTGTGTATACAATATTGTCACCTCCAAGTTTGTAAAACCCTGGGTTGATAAAGTAAAGCTGGTAACCCAGGAGCTATAGCATTCATGTTGCAATGCTAGTGCTCATCATTATGTGAAAAATGAGAAAGACATGAAAAAATGTGATTACAATCACGTTTTCCATGTATTTCTCATTTTTCAGGTAGCAGGGTCCATCAAAAGTATGTGACATGGGTACTCATTGGATGAGGAATCAAATTATGCATCCAACAAGTGTTACTGCTTGAAATTTGAGTAAACCCATAAGGAGATAAGTTGAAAATACAACTTGAAAATCTAGTTTGTTTGTTTGTTTTTTTTACCCTCTAAAATTTGATGATGTAATCTAATCTTATTTTATTATTTCCATTATTACTTTATAATTTCCTTAGGAGGCCCATTTTATACCTCAAAATTCCTATAGTGCAAGTGTCGATTCTTGGATGACACATGGCACCACTAGACGATACCATGTGATAGGATGACATTAACAAGACACGTTAAGATTTGATGATGTGGAGGCTAGGCTAATGAGGCACCTAGGAGACATGTGGCTATGGTTTTATGGCGCCACCTAGCTTGGGGAATGCCACATGGTACCAAGGTGGTGTTATATGTGGTTGGGGAAGACGTCATAGAAGACCCCATAAGCCTGTCGATATTTGGTAGTTCCTACTATAGTGGGTTTTGGTAAACAAAGTTGGAAAAACGAAACCTTCTCGTTACATGATGAAAATGTTCATATTCTGGTGCACCACGAAGGTTGAATGGGTTAATTCCAAAAGAATGGCATGGGGTGTGGTGGCACTGTGTCATTATGACATGGTGGGAACCACGATGGACCTCTTGTGAGGTGGCAGTGCCACATGACACATCTATGATGATGTGGCAAGGGTTAAGAGGACTAAACTTCAAATGGGCATAAATATTAATCTAGAGGTCAGATTGAGGAAGACTCTTGATGATGTAAATGTGGTGGTGTTATCCAAGGTGAGTTAAACACATTTTGGGTGAGAAGAAATTTTATAACCCCACCTCCATGATGAGATCGTGGAGGTTGGATTAATTGAAAGTAACACCTCCCATTCAATTGGGATTAGTCCTAGGGGTGGGGAAGGAGTGTTACATATGAGGTCACATGTTCAAATACAAAGTGGGTCAGTATGTATACCTATATAGAATTTAGTAATCATATCTATGTGTGGTCATTAGCCCCTTTCCCAAAAACAAAGGGGTCTCTACACAAATTTTTTGTTTTACTTAGTCATGACTTTATATATCTATATATATATATATATATATATATATATATATATATATATATATATATTATTATAGATATATATATATATATATATTATATATATATTATATATATATATATATATATATATATAATATATATATATATATATATATTATATATATTATTATATATATATATATAAATTTTTACGTGAAAATATATATATTCTTGATAATTGTAGAAATATTTTAAAGGTAATACTTTCATTTAGATAATCAAAATCTAGACTACTAAAAACACATGCATTACATTTTACAGGAAAATTAACATACCACTATTATGGAAACTAGAATTTAGTGTGGTTCCAACAAAAATCCATAAATAAAAATTATACATTTCAAAGCTAATTCTAAGTTTGATATTTTGACACCATATTCAAATTCATTTTGAAATCACATGAAATTTCTGACAAGCCCTTTCACTAATCACTCTTGTAATTCTATTATGAATTATACTCACGTAAATTGATGTGGAAATTTAACACATTGACTGGCTCAGGAGGGGACATGGATTCAGAGCTTGAGTGGGGGAAGTTGTGGGGGTCTACTATAACACCTTCCTCCCACATTTACCCAAGTTAACCGGCCTACCAGGGTAAACATGTGACAAAGAGTTACTATGATATGATTCAACCTCCTAGATCACCTTATTTAAGTGGAACCGATGAATCAACACTTTAAAGACATTCGTCAGGAGCTATAGAACCTTTATGAGCCAAAAAACCCATCCAGGTGTCCAACGCCTGAGAGAGCTTTCTTCTTGACTAAACTAGACCCCTAGTCGCTCCCTTGAAAAGACTTCCATGCGAATGAGACCCTCCATTCTCTCCCACAACAAGGCTTCCATGTGATTGTGGCCTTTTCCAGGAAATTACGTGTCAACGACCCCAGATTTTGAGCCACTTTTTCAAGCTAGGACTCAGGCCTATGCCCAAAACTTCTTGAAACCTCTAGAAATGACAAATAACATCGACATGAGGATACTAATACAAAAAATTGAACAAGGACTTGATTTGATCCGCACCATCCATGATAGGAATTTTGTCAAACACATCATGAACATGTAATCTACAGGTCATAACAAAAAATTTGAATATAGGGACCTCATACTTACTTGAGATAAGTCAATAAGGTCTCATGCCCTCTAAAAATAATTGCATTATCATATATTAGGTCATACATTCATTTACAGTTCATTTACCAATAAAAACATGATGAGAGCCATAACCAAAGTTTGTCATAAACGATGCTTATAAAAAGCATATAACTAACATATTAACAATGATACAAAACCATTAAAACCACATAATAAAAAGTACATTTACACATAAAACACGAGGAAAGAGATCTTATTAACATATGCAAAATCCAACCAAGCCAGGGACTTCCACGTAGCACTCGGCCATAGATGGGGCTGAACCAAATATTTCTTTCAACCAATCACCCTCGTGCCATATTCCAAGCATGAATGTGGGACTCATAACAGAACCAATCAAGGCCTCCTCAGGCTTTACTGTGTATCCCGCCAAGGGATTCTTAGTCCAAAACAATAAACATACAATACAGGTTTGACGACACTTCCATGATATACCGCAAGGGATTGGTAGGCCCTAAACAAGCATGGATGCCTCCAGATATCTCCACCTGAACCATGAGAATTTTTTTTGTCTCCAACCTTTAGGATTTACTGTGTATCCCACGATTACCAATCAAGGGATTCCTAGGGCCAACGAGGGTATTCACCTCTAGAATTTACCATGTATCCCACCATTACCAATCAAGGAATTCCTATGCCTTGTGATTTTTCCTTAGACCAACCCACTCAGTTTTGAAACCATCCAACGATCTAGCTAAACCACAGAAAATAACCCCATCGCACCATGGCTATCCAGAAATGGAAAGGCAAGGCTTAAAACCACTGTCACACTTGGAAAAACCCATGCCAACGGCAACAAGAGAACCAAATACACACATTCATAAACCATGCATGCCAAATCTAACAAGGAAATCATACATGCAACTTGATACCTGCAAGTAATCCCATTGTAGCCTCTTGATCCCACTCTTCCTTGTTTGATATTTGTTTCCCTTTTTCTTTTTTGTCCTTCCATTGTCTTCCTTCCTCCAACTAGAGTGTTCCAAGAATGTTGTAAGGGTATGAGAGTATGAGAGAGTAGAGAGAACAGATAGATAGATCCAAAAATGAACTAACAAAATGTTACACTAACAAAAACTATGAATTGATCCTCAGAAGCCTTTTTGTTAACGAGGCCTCTATTTTCTTCATTTTCCATTCTTTTTCCTTCATTTTCCTCCTCACATGCAACCTATGACCTTTCACCTTTCTTTTCTCCTATTTTCCATTACTTCATAAATAAAATGCCAATTAATGCCACTATTCCTTTCCAAATCCTTTTCTATTGCCTTTACCAATTCCCCCCTAGCCATATTAAACCAAATGAACACCCACACAAGGATGTTTTACCCAACATTTAGCTTTGAATACGTGTCCCATGACCATGGTCTTATTTTTTACCTTTATTAACTTTATTACATGGATTTTTAACCCGGTGTTGTTACATCTACTTAGAAAAGTATTTCACTCATAGGTGCAATTAGGATTTCCATTGGATTCTTGTAGAAGAAAATGCAAACAATGGTACAAGCATGGGGGGTAGTATGGGATCCTACAAACATTAAAGACCAACAATGTACAAAGATTTTAATGATTGTATGGACACTTGTGCACAGGGACAAAGGCATTCTTATTCTCGTCAAGGGTGCAGGCATGGTCAGCACGAGGGAGAAAAAAGAGAACACATTGAGAACATGGGATTAAATTATTTCACTCATGAATTTAGAAATGCAAGGGAGATGAGGAGAGTGAGTGGGTAGTATTGTATAGACAACAAAAAGACAGAAGAATACTTTTAGAGAGTGGAGACAAATAATGCACAGGTCCTTGAAATCTTGGACTCCAGGTCCACTATAAGGTCCTTAAACTCCTAGATAGTTGTTGATTAATTCAAGCACAAATCCCTTGAGAAATTCCCACTTAGGCTTTGAATCTGCCTCATGGGTGGGTATCTACAAGAAATATTGCATTGAAAATTAGCCTATTGTTGGAAGGAGAGTTGAAGTCCCTCCTTTAATTACCAACATCTATATATAAATTAGATAAGTATATGTTGCTTGTAAATAATTGTAGCTTGAATGGTCAATGAGTATTCTTGTGCATTCAAACATGATTTATTATGTGAATATGGATGATTGGCTATTTAATTTGTTTATGCTATTATGAACTAACTTATTTGTGGGTTTAACCATGCGTATCAATGCAAAAGAGTTGTTGCAAGTGTTCATGGTGGTCTACAAAACTTGAGAATTCTTTTAATACATGATATTCATTGATTAACTAATGTTAATATGAATATGAGTTGGCTGATGCAAGGTGTTTATGATTTCCTAGATGCCTTGAGTGATCATGTGTTTACTCCTTTGTATCTTGAAGGTATGGGTAATCTACAGTTGACCTTGGATGCTTTTCATTCCCTTAATAACAACAAGCCTACTTATATGGTTGTGCATATGAACATAATGTAAATGTTTATTATCATTATTAAAATGTTTGTGCGAATGATCGTGAAATTCCTAATCTTGTGTACATATGAAATTTAGTTGCTTATTGTTTTGGTTGAAAAGTGTATCTTATCAAGAAGGATTGAATGTTTCTTGTGTTTGATTGGAAGGAGTTATGCCTACTTATGGATTTGATTTATGAATAGTCTGTGTTGTCATGGCTAAGGTAAACTAAGGAGCAGTCTAGGTAGGCATGCACTTCTATGAACAATCCTGTAGAAGTTTGGGTCAAATTCAAGATTGACATCATGAGGCATGAAATCTCAGGTTCGGCGAGTCAATGAAAAACTTAGCAATATTTTTATGGTATGAAGGTTTCACGAATGAGCATGAAACCATGATGGGGCCCAAGCCTAAATTACTTCGTGAGTTTAGGAGTTAATCCTAGTTTTCTTGGCAATCTCAGTAAATGACCTGAATGCTAAAACGTGGGCCCAGGCCCGAGCTACTTCGATAGTGCGGGAGTTTGGGTGTTTAGCATATGGGGGTATAGCATGAATTTAACAAGCTCAAAGTGTTGATGGCTAGAATTCCAAGTGGGGCCTAGTTGAGTTTAGGGATCAAGCTTGTTTGGGGTCTTCCGGGGGTTTGGCAAGTGTTTCCCTGTTTGTGGTCGAAGACCCAAATTTTTGTATAACGCGATTTCTTCATGAAACACACTAAGGTCAAGTTAGGTGGTACCTAATATGAAGCCTACATGCCATAGTGACGTGGAAGAGAGATGACATGGCATGTAGAGTGTATGACACATGGTGGATGATTACAACCTATTTAGAGAGCTAAGGGCATAAATCTATATGACACGTGGAATCATAAGAGAGGGCCACGTGGTCGAAGTAATGTTAGTGTGACATCATCTCTAGAATTTGATGTTTGGTGTTTGGGAGTGGTTGGAATGCTCTTTTTTACCCTATGCTAGAAGACCTGAGTAAGCCAAGTCAAGGTTGAAGTCTCAAATAATATAATAAAAAACATTTTAAGTGCAAAACATGTTGCAGGGCTGACTGGTGGGATTCAGGTCAAGGCCAAGGTGGAAAAGTAACATGGAGCTAGGGGTGATGTGGCATGAAAATAGAGTGCCATGTGGTAGGTAACAATGACCATGTTGCAGGGTTAGATGGCCCAAAGATGAGTGACATGTAGCACCCTCAAAGAAGGCCATGCAGATAATACAACATCAGCATGAGGTCATCTTGGGCTTGCATTTGCGTGGCATCAAGATAATGTCATCCAAGGATGATTCACCTTAAAATTTGGATGAAAGCAAGGATCGCTGCGAAAAATGGAAGAACATGATTGACAAAGGCCGATATTGATAGGAATTATTCTGGTAAATGATGACAAAATTTGGCGTCTTGGACCTCGGGAGGACATGTGTGATACACAATGGGCTAAGGAAGAGACAAGGGCATGATGATGTGACAAGGGTTGGGAAGGAGTGGCATGCCACATGGGGCCTAACAAGTGACATGGGGTTACCACATGGGCACCATCTGGGTGCCACATGGAAGTACTTTGTTGACATGGCGAGGTTTAAAGGGGCCAAGTTTTAGATGACCATTAATTTTAATCTGTAAGTTAGATTGAGATAAATTTTATATCACCAAAAATATCTCAACAAGCTAGATGCGATCGTGGTTTTAGTTTTTAGTTTGAAGAAAGTTGAAAATTGAGGAATTTTGTAACTCCATTTCCATGATAGGAATGTGGAGGTTAGGTTAAAAGTAAGTAACACCTCTCATCCAACCTAGTTTATCTAAGGGGATGGGTGGTAGTATTACAAAGTGGTATCAGAGTAGAAAGTTCAACATTGGAACTTTGGAGATAAAATTAGGATTCTAAGATAGTATAGCATATTAAGATTATGTTGCAATGTAAGGATATAGCATCAAGGTTCAATACTTGGACTGGATAGGCTCGAGGACAAATGAATGAAAATACAAAGGCTCTGCGTTGAACCTTTGGGGCATGAGATTTTGTGAGCCCTTTACAAAATGAGGTGTTTTTGATGATTGCTTTTTTGTGTAATTGGGCGATATTTGTAGCACTATGATTAATGGCTATGCACTAATTACACGTTGTGTATTGTTTTTGATGATTGCTTGCTTATGCAAGTGGGTGCTGGTTGTAGCACTGTGATCGATGGTTATGTGTTGATTGCAAACTATGTATTGCATGCATATCCATGATGTTATTATAATTTTGGAAATTAAAGATCATAGATGTTGATGTTTTAAATTGATTTATAACTTACTTTTAATATTGTAGATGTCATGGTTGCTAGCCTTGGTAAAGAGGTCGATTTTAATTAATGATTTTGGTCTCGGTAAAGAGGCTGATTTTAATGGGTGATGTCGGTCTTGGTAAAAAGGTTGATTTCTCAATATCTTGTAATGACATGATTTTAAACATGCTGACATATTCTTGGTTTTTATAAAATGTGATTGATGTGAAACTTTAGATTTGTGACCAATTGCAAGGCAACATGCTTGGCATAACATGGCAAGGTAGAAACTAGTATATTTATATTAATGCAACTAACAATTGAGTGAGTGTGGTAGCACATGACAAGACTCGATATAGTAAAAGAAGAGTAGTTCAAGTGAACCTCAGGCACATGAACCAATAGTGTATAATGTTGGGGGAGAGGAGGGGGCATTCCCTCAAGTTCTTTGATAAACATTGAAAGGTCCTTGAAACTTTAAGGTTTTGCATAGAACCACTAAAATACTCAGTTTGATTATATATATATATGTGTGTGTGTGTGTGTGTTGTGTACACACACACACACACACACACACACAATATATATATATCGGTAGTGAAGGACATATTGAAATATTACAACTCATGGGATTGGGTTGATGTAGAAGCATTGCATGCTTTGTGTTTTATTATTGGCTTCTTGTTTCATCTCGTTTCCTTGATTGTTTTCATAAGCATGGTCATCGTACCTTGATTGCAATTTTTTATTGCTGCTATGAGCTTTTCTTGTTTCTTTGTATTATTTCATTTTTATGTTTTCAGCCTGGTAATTTTTGCGAATGGAAGGAAAAGTAATGGAGTTCTATGGATGATTTGAGTAGAACCCAAATGGTAAATAGAATTCCTAGATGAAGCCTGGGGATATATAAAAAGGGCGATGGAAGGAAGGAAGAAATGATGGGATAACCAAGGGGGTCGTTTGGGTCCATGGAATAAATGGACAATGATATAATAACCATGAAGGTGGCATGAGGAAGGGATTTTTTCTTAAAAATTTAACACAAAAAGTTCATTAATGAGTTCTAGGCAACATGGGACATCATTGGGAAATGGGCAGGAAATACCATTGTTGGAAATGACATTGTAACTAAGATCCTAGGAATTATAGTGAGTGAGAATGAAGGAAAATATATGCAGGATAAAAAGCATTTGTGTGTGGGTAACATAGTTATGAAATGTTGAGTTTCATGAATTGTTGAATATTGCAACGACAATAATATGAGTTGATGATGTTGTATTGGCAGTAAGATAAAAGGTAGAATAGAAAGAAAGGAATTTTTCTTGGGTCAAGTTAGGAAAATTATTGTTCCCAATAAATGCATGCCATGCATGGATAGAGGAGGTTCTCTTAACCTTGATTCTATTAGACATATGTGAATATGTGTGATTTTCATGAACATGTTGATGATTAAATGAATTCATGCAATTCCATTGTATTTAACAAGTGGTTGTCAGGAATCATTCTTGTGGAAGGTTGATTATTTATGCTTATAAAATTTGATGAATGTATAAATGGCATGTTTGGGGTAACATAATGAGTTTATCCAATGAGAACCCCTATCGTGTGGGTATCCATTAGGTGAGTAGAACTCTTGCTGCTAATTATTTTATTATCGTGTGAATATGACATTCAAGTTCCCATGCATATATTACGTCTAACAAGGAAATATTGATGGTTGTGTCAGCATGTATACCGGCTACTAACTAGAATCACTGGTCAAATTGATTTGAGAAGTAACCACTGAGTGATGTTCTTGAGTTTGAGAAAACACTCAGGCATTAGTGAACCCATGTGTGGGGGCCAGAAGAGAGTTAAGTGAGTAGGGGATGTTTTGTTATAACAAGGATGATAAACCCATGGGGCTTAAGGAAGATTCACCTAAGTTGCGTTTTGTTTCTGGTGGTGATAAAATCATTGCCATTTTGTTGGTTAAGAAAATTCTATGTGGTGCAACTGACAAAACTCCTTCCTATTTATAAATATCTCTCTCCAATATTGAATTGAGACTTTTTTGCTCCACGCATTACTTTGTTGTTGGATTAAAATACCATTGTTGTGATTCAGTTCTTGCTTCTATGAAATCACTCACATTCCAAGTTCACACATCCCCTTATCTACTTCCCAATCCCTCTAGCAATCCATCCCTTAGCAAGGCTTCCTCACCTCGGAAAAGGTCTTTATAAACAAGGAATTTCCTTTCCTTAACTCATTCATATTAGTCATGGCATACTTTATGGCAATTAGTCTATACACATGAGTTTCAATGTCACCGCAATAGCCCTTTTCCTGAAGTCTTCAACTCCAATGCACTATTGCGCACAATGATATATTTAATATCTTTTTGTTTGACTTGAAATCAACCTCCTCTATCAATAGATTTAATTGTGAGGTTAGCCTTGCAATTTCGAATTCAATTCAAATCACCATAAAATATCATTAGATTATAAATTCAAGTTACTGCAAACCAGAAATTTAAGATGATTTATTCAAGTGTTTCTAAGCCCCAAGGAAAGTAGTTAGCATAGTTCCATGCAATATGTAACTTTGTCTTCAAGCTCAACCCATCTTAATGTTTTCTCATCCTCCCAAGGCACATCACTTAGCATAACTCCAAATTAACCACTCAATTTTGTTAGCAACACTAAGTGTTTAATCAAGCGCAATAAATAATACTCATTGTGAATGTTAAACAAAATGCCACAATTGGATTTACCAACACCAAGTGTTTTATTAATCCCAATGAATAGTACCTAGTGTAGCTATAAAAAAAATGGCTTTACCAACACTAAGTGTTTTCTCCGCCCCATGGCATAGTACTTAGTGTGTCTATTCTATTTCACATGGTCTTCAAATAGCTTCATCTTCAAATCCATCCCCATGAGTGTTTTTTCATCCATTCATTCACATATAATTAATAGAGTCGATTTCTCAAGTGTTCTCAATAACTTCCCGCGAGGAAGCTTATGTTGATTAACATCGCATGGAAATGTAACAATGAAAAATCTTTGTGAAGGGATGGACTACCTGAGGGATTGGGAAGTAGAGAAGGGTATGGTGTGAACTTTGAAGGTGAGTGATTTCATGGAAAGAGGAACCAAATCATTGGAGGGGCTGAGGAAGCAAAGAAGGGGATGCTAGAATTTGATGGTAAACTATTTTTATTGAGTCATGAGCATGTTGATTGGGATCAAGGTTACATTGGGTGTGTCCTTGATCCAATATATTTTACTTACAGATGCACCGGAATTACATATAACAAAGTTAATTAAACATGAAACTTAAAAGCACGTAAACAATGCGGAAATAATCAGAAGAACACAAAAACCATGACACAATGATTGCATTACGGAGTTCGTCCAATTTGGACTACATCTCTGGGCCCTACTCAATAGTGGGGAGGCCTTCATTCATTAAGTGGCATAAAAAGAGATAAAAGTACAAGCAACATTCTTTACAATCCTTATACCTCCAAGCTGGAAGATGGACAAAGAATGGAGACCCCAGCTTTAGAAACAGACATAACCACTGAACTCTTAGCGAAAAATCATGTAAAAAGGCCTATCCAAATACCCAATTTGGATAATCGGGCCTTCTGCAACTTCTCAGAACCTCCCTACTGCTCAAGGTGAGGTCCCCGCCTACTCCTAGGGTTAGAGTTTGTTGTACAATACTTCTGAACTATTCTCAACTATTCTTATGATCATCTCTCTTCCTTCTTCCAACACAAAAATGGTCTTTTATAAGCATGGCGACAATCCCTCAATACCCGATCAGTTAAAACAATACACCAAGTTAAGCAAGCAGGCTTATTCCATAAAGGTTCTTGGGCCCCTAAATAGTATGTGGCAACAACCCTTACAAACATGGAAAAATTATTTTGACCATGCATTTAAATAGGCGGCAAGGCTATCAGCATTTCCAACCATCGACGAACAGTCCTAGGCCCAAACAACAAGCACTCTGCGATACGACAGATGCGTCGGGAATACAAAACATGATATATAACATATCGCATCTGGGGGACCCCATCACAATCGCAATTAGTGGAAGACCCATGCTCTGTGATGATTCCAGACTCATCGGGATAATAGAATGCAGTTTATAAAATATCGCATTTGGATCCTCCCCGAAAATCGCAATCAGTGGAGTCCATCAGTAACATGTATATTGGCGTGGTATTTGTGCAATATGTCATTGAAATTATATCACACCGCAACCTAGAATCATCGGGGGCTGATTCTTAAGTACTCATTCCTCCTTCGACCTATGGCATGTGATATTGCAATCACAACTGGGATCCTGCCAGGGCCGATTCTCCTTAAGCGAAGACCTCTTTTTCGGCGATAAGAAAAATGTGGGACCAATGGAAGCCTGCCACTTGGCACTTCTCCATTCACTAAGAGTGCCTACCACATCACTCCTCCTACCACTTGGACAAGTCAAACATCAAATTTGACTTACACTAACTTCTTCATATGAACTTGGATTTGAGTGTCGTTCATATGGTTGGAATCAGGATGACGATCACTTCGATCCAATGTTATGTTTATCTAGATTCTACCACTTTTATTTTTGAGCCTTTTACCATGCCACTAGTAATTTTTGAAGATCCACCTAGATCAATCCTCTAAGATCCTCCTGGATCAATCCTCCAGGTTTTTCCTGGATCAATCCTCCCCACTAAGAGCTTTTGGACCACCAAAAGACTTTCCAGTGAATTAGCAAGTGAGGAAATTTCTTCCTCTCTTTTTCCTTCTCCATCCATTGAGATTTTCTTGGATGCATTCCTTTGAAGCCAACACAAATATACTCCACATCTCCTCGTTGTGAAGTTATGGTTTTCCAGTTGAGTATGATATCTTCAGGCAACTTTTCTAGATAATCTAGGGAAAAATAATCCACAATTGGAATCTGTGCAACCTCCTCGTATCCATAATCAATGGAGGTTCATATAGCTTCAAGTTTTCTACATTTACCACTAAGTACATCTGCATATAAGTAGGAAAGTCAAGATGAAAAGAATTGTCTCCAATATTTTCCAATATGGTGAAGGGACAGTATCAGATGGGTCTTAACTTCTTCCCTTCTCCCTTCATTCTATCCTTACTGATATGGAGCCATACCTTGTCCCCAACTTGAAACTGATGGTCAACTCAATGCTTATCATGTCGAGTTTTATATTGAGCTTGACTCTTCTCCAGTTGCTCATGCAATGCCTAATGAATTACTTGTATCCACTGAATGAACTTTCGTTCTTTGTCACAATAATCTAATCCATTGCTATCCTCCTCTTTCCCAAACACCATGTCCAAGGGATCTCTAGGTAGATAGCCAAAACATGTCTCAAATGGTGAGATATGTGTAGATGAATGTGTTGCTTGATTGTATGCATGTTGCACATAAGGAAGTTGTTCATCCCACAACTTGGGATGTTTCCCACAATAGCCTCGCAACAAGTGTACGACGGTGTGGTTAACAACCTCTGTCTGTCCATTGGTCTGTGGATGAAATGTTGTACTTCTTTTCAACTTAGTGTCCATCATTCTCCACAAGCTGGTCCAAAACTCCCCAAGAAAGAGAGAGTCTTGATCTGACACAATAGATGTGGGCAACCCAAAATGGACCCAAACATGCTGAAAGAAAAGAAAAGAAATCTACTAAGCAGTGACCTACTTTTTATAAGGCATTGAAATACACATTTTACTAAATCAAGCCACAATGACATACAAATAGTCGTGACCTTTCCTAGACATAGGAAAACCTCCTACAAAGTCCATGGACACACTTTCCCATGGTTGACATGGAATAGGGAGTGGTGTGCATAGCCTAAGTTTTGTATTAGAGGGCTTTGAAATAGAACACAACACACAACCATTTACAAAGCCAGTCACAATGTTTTTCATGTGAGGCCACAAACAAAACCTCTGCAAATGGCCAGACACTAGAGAGGAATGATCCTCTCTAATTACATGAACTATTTCATCACTTGGTATGCACAATTTTCCAAGGTGGTACAATAGGTTTCCCTACAAGTAATAATTGTCCACCTGCGATGCACGAGTGAGTTTTTCATAGATTTATTTAAAATCACTATCGTTATCATAATGTTCAGCATAACTTTCTAAGGATAAAGAAACATTTTGCAAAACTACAAATGAAACGGTTGGAGGAATCCCATCCATCTAAAATGATAGGCTTACTGAAGCTTGGTATATGATTGAAGATACTGCAACAACTGATGATCCATATGGATGATGATCTCCTTGCCAATCAGATAACGTTTCCACTTCTTTACACTCTAGAACAAGGCATACAACTCCATGTCATACATGGGATAATTCACAACAACCTGGGAAAAAGTATATGAATGGTAACATACAAGATTTATTTGCTTCATCAATACAATGCCCATGGTATATCCGCTGGCATCTGTTTCAATTTCAAAAGGCTACTAAAGGTCTGGTAAGGCTAGCACTGGTGCTATGTTGATCTTTTATTTCAGTGTGTGGAAGGATTTCTATTGTTTTCCTCCCCACTGAAAGGCCTACTTCACACTAGTCAATGCGTGCAAGGGGGTTGTGGTAATGGAGAAGTTTGCAATGAAACTTCTCCAATATTGTACCATGGCCAGAAAACTTAAAACCTCTCTAGCATTTGTGGGCTCAGGGTAGTTCATAATCACCTCCACTTTAGAGGGATCTATATTTAATTGTCCATAGCCGACAATGTGGCCTAAATAAATCAGAGAAGTCTTCCCAAAATCACACTTTGACAGTTTCAAATACAACTTTTCACTTTTCAAAACATCAAGCAGTTTCTTTAGATGACACACATGTTCATCCCATGTCCTATTGTACACAAGAATATCATCTAGATATATAGGAACAAAATGATCAAGAAAAGGCCTAAATAAATCATTCATTACCCTCATAAACATGGTTGGAGCATTGCACAGTCCGAATGGCATCACCATCCATTCGAACAATCCATGTTTGATTTTGAACGCAGTCTTCCAAACATCATGCTCTGCAATTCTAACTTGGTGATAACCACTACGCAAGTCCATATTTGTAAAATAAACAACTTTTTTCAATTGATCTAACAATTCGTCAATGGAAGAGAGAGGGTATCGATTCTTCACCATGATCTTGTTCAGCGCCTTGTAATCCACACACATTCTCCATGTGTCATCTTTCTTGGGCACCAACATGATTAGTGAGCCACAAGGAGAAGAACTCGGTCTAATGACTCCCTAATTTAACAGTTCCCGCACCTGTTTCTTTATCTCCTTCCTCTCAATAGAATCCATCCTGTACATGCCAACATATAGTAAAGGAGCATCCTGTTGTAAATGGATCTAATGTTGGATTTCTCGTTTAGGGGGAAATCCTATCGGTTCCTAAAACAATTCATCATAATTAGAAACAATTTCAAATAATTCTTTCTTATGATTAGGATTGCAACCTTTGAAAGCATCAGCCATCTCGGCCTCTTTCACTCTCACTATCATGAGCATGCACCCTTTGCCGGAATTAACCAGTCGTTTAATTTGTCCCGTGCTTACAAGGCTAGCATTAACTTTTGTATGATGAGCTCTAACTATATACTCTACCCCATCATTTGTGAGGTGGTATTTGTTTTCATGGCGAAATAAAACAACCTTTCTTTCATATAGATATGGGCTTCCCAAGATGATTCCCCAAATGTCCAAAGGAACTACGTCTAACTCTACCTTATCAACTAATTTAGAAGCAATAAAAAACTTGACCCTACAGTGCTTGGTGACCTTCGATTTGGCTTTATCGCTTACCCAACCAAGTGGTTATGGACTCAGATGAGGCTTAGTTTCAAGGCCTAACTTTTTCACTAAGGACTCTGAGATTAAGTTTTCTTGGGAACCTGAATCAAACAGAGTTTCCACCTTTGTATGTTTTATGACAACTCTAATGTGGAATAACTCAATTCTCTTCTGCTAATTACTTACAGGCTCATTCAAATAAATAGTACTTGCAACCGAATCATAACTATCATTAATAGAAAGAGTACCTCTTGCACCCACTACTATGATCAATGTCTTGTTGCCGAAATCTGATCCAAGGACCTGCGTTGTCGCCACTGTCTTCTGCTTCCCATTTCCACCAAATCTCTTCAGTCTCAACTCTAGATGTAGATTCTAGTAGTGGTCCTCGTCATGATGATCTCTCTTGCAATGGGTGTAAGACGATGTTTCTTTGTCCCCTTTCTTAGCTGCAACAATCTTCTTATCCTTCCATTTTCCTTTCTTCTGGAATTTGCCATGCTGAGGTTTCAATGGTGCCTTTTGGCTTGATCATCTCGATAATTCCTGCCTCGGCTTTCAAGATGAATAATGTTTACGCTGGCCACATCAAATGTACTAGGCTTGAACAGTAATATTGAATGTATGATGTAACTATGTAGCGCACCTACCTTTCATCTCTCACGCTTATCCAGTCGTTGCTAATGCGCAGTCGTAATCGTACGCTAGCGCGGTAATGGCCTTCCCGACACGCTGCATCCTCCCAGTTCCTGACCTGCTATCGTCTTCCTCCAGCTCAACATGTCTTCTCTTCAGATTCGCTATTAGCTTTGCCACCGTTCTAGCCCTTACCTTGCCTAGACATTTCCAGTCCATAAACTTCCCTTCCTTATAACCTAAGGGTAGAATTGGTCTTTCAATGCAATAAAACTAGACCAAGGGGATAGAAGGATACTTGACTTTGTGATGCCTTTCTACAACTTGCTCTCCCACCAAACGAGAGCAGTGTCACTCAGTTGAAGAGATGCTAACTGGAATTTCACCCCATCTTCTTAGATATGCTAGATTTGGAAAGAAACCTCTATTTGTCTAATCCAATTATTGAGTTTTTCTGCACTACACTCTCCATTGTACATGGGCAGGTCAAACTTTACGTCTAACTAGAAGAATGGTTTCTTAGAGGTATGCTTGGAATTTCACTAAGAGTGATGAGAACTATCACTTGAATAAGAAGAGGGAGGATGATTTTCTCCACTACCTTCCTAATTTGTTGATCCATGATCATCGATGTCCTTCTTCTCATGCTCAAGTGCCTCCTCATAATTTGTGAACAACTTGTCCACTTTTCTTGCCATATTGTAGAATACCTTTCAGAAATTTTGTTCCTCTTCCCAACGAGCTTCTTCATTGGCCATGTTTCTTCTTCGCTGTGCACATCCTACTTCAGGATCGAAGGACTTAAGCGTTCCTTCTCCTTTTCACAGCTTGTTCCGAGTTAGCATAAACTCATGCAATTCACATCTATAAATTCCTACTCTGATACCAAACTTGATCCAAGATCTCTTACTTACAGATGCATCAAATTACATATAACAAAATTAATTAACAATGGAACTTAAAATCACGTAAAAAATTTGGAAATAACCAAAAGAACACAAAAAACATGACACAAAGATTTGATTACGGAGTTCGTCCAATTTGGACTACACCTCCGAGCCCATCTTAATAGTGGGGAGGCCTCCATTCATTAAGTGGCATAAAAAGATATTAAAGTACAAAAAGAATTATTTACAATCCCTATACTTCTAAGCTGAAAGATGGAAAAATAATGGAGAGACCAGCTTCAAAAATAGAGAAAACCACTGAACTCCTAGCGAAAAATCGTGCAAAGGTGCGTATCCAAACACCCAATTTGGGTAATCAAGCCTTCCGCAACTTCTCGGAACCTCCCTGCTGCTCAAGGAGAGGTCCCAACCTACTGCCAAGGTTAGGGTATGTTGTACAATACTTCTAAACTATTCTAATGATCCTCTCTCTGCCTTCTTCTAACATAAAAATGGCCTTTTATAAGCATGGCAACAATCCCTCAATACCCAGGAATTTCAAACAATAGACCAATTTAAGCGAGTGGGCGTATTCCACAGAGGTTCTTGGGCCCCTGAATAGTGTATTTTAACAACCCTTACAAACATGGAAAAATTATTTTAACTGTGCCTTTAAACAGCCGGAAAGATTATTGACATTTCCAACCATTGACGGACAGCCTTAGGCCCAAACAACAGTGACTTTGTGATATGGTGGACCCACTGGGAATATAAAACATGATATATAACATATCGAATCTGAGGGACCCCATTTCCATCATAATCGGCGGATGACCCATGCTCTGTGATGATCGCGGACCCACCGTGATAAGAGAATGCAATTTATAAAATATCGCATCCAGATCCTCCTCACAAATCGCAATCGGTGGAGTCCATCAATAACATGTATATCAGCGTGATACTTGTGCAATATGTGATCTTGATTATATCACATCACAACCTAGTTTCGTCGGGGATCGATTCTTAAGTACTCATTCATCCTCCAACCTGCGATATGCGATGTCGTGATTCACAATCGCAACCGGGATCCTGCCAGGGCCGATTCTCCTTAAGCCACGACCTCTTTTTCTGTGATAAGTGAAATGTGGGACCAATGGAAGCCTGCCACTTGGCACTTCCCCATTCTCTAACAGTGTATGCCATGTCACTCCTCCTGCCACATGGACAAGTCAAACATCAACTTTGACTTACTCTAACTTCTTTATATGAACTCGGATTTGAGTGTTGTTCACACTATTGGAATCAAGATGACGAACACTTCGATCCGATGCTAAGTTTATCCAGATTCTTCCACTTTGAGTTTTGAGCCTTTTACCATGCCACTGGTACTTTTTGAAGATCCATCTGGATCAATCCTCTAGGATCCTCTTGGATCAATCCCAGGAAGCAATGAGTTGATACTGTTTGGTGAAAACGCATTGAGTGTGGTGGACAATGATGCTGGATATTGGAGGCATACAACACTTTAGAAATAAATCCACTAAAGGTGAATGAGATGTGGAAAGAGCACTATGAATTGTAAGATTCAAATGGTTGATTTAATCGGATGTTATACCCATTGAGTTTTCAGGTTAGCAACTATGAATGTAAAAGTGCTTCAGGAGATATAGAAAGCTTCCTAGAGACAACCTCTGGGTTGATTAGAGAGCCGTGCCTAGGACATATTAAAGAGAGGAGTGCTTTGGATATTATGGGTTGGGCTTTCTGAGACACTCCAATTGTCACGTAGTTGGAAAAGATAATGAAAGGGGCTTGGTTCAATATTCCTTCACCAAAGTAAACTCAAGCCAATACATGGATGTAAATGCTCAGGGGGTAAGTCAAGCTAATCTTAAAGAGAAATGCCTGGTTTTAGTGACCAACACACAACAATAGAAAGAATTAATATTAATGTTGTAGTAAAGTGAAAACAAGGAAATAAAGGAAGGAATTTGATGCATAGGGTTGTAAACAATACAAAATCCTAAGCCACAATGTTCCACTAGAAATATGGAAGACTAAAGAGGCGAAATGGCAGGAATAATGGGGTGTTACTTAAGGTCCCAAGCTCTATACACCATGAGTACATTTGTCACCAACTAGCATTAGTAAATCTGTGCATATTATAGGTACATAAGTAAATATGTACCTAACACAAGTACTGTTACTACTTAGCAACAAATATATAATCATGAATCAAAGTGAAATCAGAAGCTTCATTACAATATTTTAGAGGGAGAAAAACATACATGAAGTGATAAACAAAGGGGAAAAAAACTGCACATTGCTTTGATTAGAATCACCAAAGATTTTCATTAATCCTAAAAATGAGTCCAATTCACCAATCCATTTACATTCAACAATGTATCGCTTCGTCCCTAATGAACAAGCAAATAGAACCAAAATAGAATCATGAAATTTGGACCCCTCGGGTGCAGAATTCTGAAACCACCATTAAGTGTTTCATCCCCCCTTTTATAAGCAGAGGGAGAGCTTGAAAATGAATTACAAAAATATCTCAAGCCTAAGCTCCAGTTGTCTCATAGGCTAGCTATCTCGGCATGCGAAGGCCTATTGCCCAAATTATTCTGATCATATTTGTTTTCGTTCTTTAAAATATGAAAATTACAGGAAAATAGAAATAAGGGAAAACTAAATGATTATGGAGGAAAATATCTCCCTGCCACCCTGTGATGGCTTCTAATCAGGCCACGTCTATGCGTTGATGTGCATCCCCTGCATCTTGGTTGGCTCTCGTCACTTTCACCTTTAACCACTTGAACTGCATGAATTTCCCATTTTCTGGAACTGAGAGTGATCAATGGTGATGGTCTTAGTGGTAATATGGAATCACAGCTATTGACTCATCTATCACTCCGGAATTCCTATATAACACTATCAGAGCCATGATATGCCCAGTAATACTGCCTTAACGGTAAATTGAGGGTTGATCATTATTGGCCCTTTGCACTTAAAAACTACAAAACAGGCGAGTTCAAGGATCTTTGGCTCCCTTTGTTTCAGCCCCTTTCTATAATTCTCTTCATATGACCGGGGTCTATGAGTAGGTGCTTAGCCCTAAGGTGCTAGAGTCTTTAGACTTATATTTGGGGGCCTTTTTCCCTTCATAAAGTTCTTTGTGCCCCTTTCCTTTAAGTTCCTCTAGAGACCGCGTGGTTAGCCAAATATCATATCCCACTTATCGGTGATTTCCAATAAGGGTTTTCACTCTGGAGTTGCAACATTTCAATGTATTTGATCATTGATTAGTCCTTTGTGCTTTGCCTTAGCCATGTGCCCTTGGTTCTTTGACTCTTTATGCGATTGTGCGCCAACCCTGTGTCAGAGCCCCCTTATCAGAATTTTCAAGTGTGCACTGCATTACAAAGTTCCGATATCCATCAACCTCCGATTTGTGCTTGCCGATGTGACGTCATCACTACCACGTGGCGCTTCCTGAGTGTTGACACATGTCACTCAGATATGCCCCCATAGGACCCCTAAAAATGTGAGATCTGCATGCCACATATCCTCCATACTACCATGTCATGATGACATCAAATGCCACATGGCTTTATCAGGACGAATAGTATTTCGCCACGTGACCCTCTAGAGGAGAGAGAAAAGGCCCGTGTGCCCTTGTTTTTGCATTAAATTTATTTGTTAAATGCTTTTAGGCAATCCTCGACAGTTTACAATGTCGAGGGTTTTTTCCCGCAATTTCTTCATAGTGGTCACTTCCAGAATCGTCGATCGCTGATGAGCCTGTTGCGAACTGTGATTAGCGATGCACAATTGACGATAAGCCCAACTGCTCTGATGCGCACATCACTAAAATGTGATCACTGAACTTCGATTTATTGCGACCTCCGCCTTCGATGTATTAGAATTTGTTAAGCAAGGCATTAATATGTCATGATTCTTAATCCTTCAATCACTAATTTGCGATATCGGTGATTGCTTATCACTGGTTCACTTTTCTCCACTGCCTGATCCTCTGATTTGCGATTCTTTCTTTCCTTTCAAAGGGAACAATACCCCTCAACTTCAAATGGCCATATCTTCTGATCCAAAAGTCCATTTTTGGACTTCCACATACCGTTGGAAATCCTATTATGAGAAATATACAATGGATAGGGTCCGAGTTAGCTTTGAGTGTTTTTTTGTGGCTTGGAATATGGCTATAAAATTTTCTATTCTTTTTCACCCTTTTGGCAGTTGAAAACACATTTTGTAGTGAGTGACAACATTGACTCCAATTGGGGAAAGTGCCTTGCTGGCAAGGTGCTGAAAAATTGCATACCATTAGCCTTCACCATTGGCCATGGAGTCAAAAATATAATGAACTTATACAACCAGAAAATCCCCATGGAACTTTATTTGCATAAAGTCATTTCCTCATCAAACTAAAATGCATAAATGTAAATTCTAACAACTAGAAATTAAACATCTAGTGAGCTTATTTATGTACAAATCCTATTTATGAATAAGGATCAGTTCACAGCCCCACAGGGTAAGCGAGTTGGTAATCGCACTGCGGTGTAGTTCGTTTGTAAAGCAGACTTCATATTTGAGGTCACGAGTTCAAATCCGTGAACTTACCTGGAGCTATGTTATAGTGGGCAGGCACAGTTACTAGGGGTTATAGTGGTGGCAGCCAGAATCGACCCCGTGTTACGCGAGTTGCGAGGCTGTCCCAGTTGTCGATTCCCCTGTCAACAAAAAAAAAGAATAAGGATCAGTTCACCCAAGAGAAGTCAACCCTCCAATGACACCATCTAAACATCAAGGCCATGGACCTTATGCCATTGTTCTCTAGAAATTCAACAATTAAAATAGGCATGTACCACATAAAATATTTGGACAAAAATTTTGATATGTGCCCCCAGCTTGGTAGTTGATTCTCAACTCTATTAATTTCCTCCATGAACCTTCTAATGGGGTTGTGTGCGTGAAAATCAATGACTAACATGTGCATGCACCCCATAAGAGCTCCAGAACAAAGGTTTGACACATACCTTGGAATAGATGTATACTATTGCAGGCCAAAGAAATACACCATGTAGTCAACTACTGGATCATGGAATTGATGAGGAAAATTTTGGTTGTGTCACTTTCTTGAACAATTTCTAGGGAGGAATATTTCTGCAACAGGCAGCCACAGACTTTGTTGGGCTCTTCTTGAAAAAAATTTCGCTGGAAGCCCTCTCTCCACTTGTTTATATGTAAATCCCTTTGACAATTTGTGACCATCTTCTCCTCCTGAGAATAATATGAATCATAAATCAGAGGAGGTTCTTGAACTTGTTCTCCAGGTGAAGGATGTGAAACGTAAACTGAAGCCACTTCTTTTTGTGCATCTTCCCTTGACTGGGACTATTGTAGTGACTCGACTTCCCATTGGAGTCATACTCATCATAAGAAGGAGAATCATCAAATTCGACTGAATAAGATATTTGAGGGTTTACTTGCACCTCAATGATGTTTCCTTCTTTGCATCCTTGATCACTAGGAAATGCTTCTTGATGTGAGTAGATATCTTCTTGGAATGGAGTCTCAAAAATATCTTCAGCAGGATCATTAACCTCATAAATATTTTCATCATTGAAATATACACAAAAATCTTAAAACAGAGTGCCATCTAGTAGATATAAAATTTTGCAATAATGATTGAATGACATGTGAAAACTCTTTAAGGAATATATGTTGCCATGAGGTATTTCTTTGTACCAAATTCTAAAATTGTCTTCTAAAGAGTACATGAACAATTTCATTTGTGCATCTTAAAAAACAATACCATGTTGTTCCGTGCATTCATGAAAATCCTTAAGGTGTTAGTTAGGCCTTCTATCTATGTTTCCACCGAATCTAGGAAAATAAGCATTCCATTCATGAAATTAAGGGACATGATTGGGATAACTAGCAATAGGAGAAAAATCTAGTGGGGCAAATTTGTTGGCCAGGAATGTAGAAATTACCATTTTGGAAACCCCTTTTGGTGAGCGATCCCAAGTTCAAAGGTAGGGCAACTTTTTAGTTGTTTTAGCATCAGAGCGAGTATGAGGCCACTTGAAAGCCAGGAAGATCAAATAAAGATATAGATGATGGAGTCGCTATAATGTTTACCATAAGATTGAAATTGTGGAGTTGCCAAGGTGAGAGATCTTCAACCCACACTTCGCTTGCTCACCTGACAAAGGGAATGTAAAGATTTATTGTACCCAGGGAAAAAT
>APFE031173865.1:18953-59084 GCA_000404065.3 Pinus taeda | reverse complement strand
TTATTATTGTGCCCTTACATTATTATTGTTATGTCGGCTTTGATTATGTTATGACCCCTTAGACTCCTATATCTAGAAAGGAGGTCTTTTCATTTGTATCATCGAAGAATTGTTCATTTATGTAATGTAAAGGAGGTTGCCCCTCGAAGAGGATGAATTTTAAGGCATTGATCTATCTTTTCTATCTTTTTCTTGAGTTGGTTTCATAACAAATTTTTAGAAGGGCTATTACTGAAATTTGCAGGGAGAAGATGCAACATTTAGTGGACAAGAATGGTAGTAAGTCATAACAGAGATCCGATGAAGGAATTAGAGAAATTTTGAGGTCTAAAATGGGTCTCAATACAAAAATGTACAACCAAAATCAAATTTATAAGAACCAAAAGGATTCGAGATGATGATGTCAACCATGGGGGATGATTCATCATTTTTGGAGTAACAAAGTTAAAAGATTAAAAATTTGAGAAGATAAAAAAACTACTTTTCTACTTGTATTTCCAATTGGTCTCCTTACAATTTTACTCAAATTTCAAGTGGGAACACTCATTGGATACATAATTTGATTCCCCAACTCATCCAATAAGAACCCATGTTCCATACTTTTGATGGACCCTACTACATGAAAAAGGAGAAATACATTATTGCAATAATGTTTTTTGTATATCTCTCATTTTCTATGTAGCAAAAGCCATTGAAAGTATGCAACATGGGTACTCCTTAGATGAGGAATTAAATTTCACATCTAACGAGTGCTCTTGCTGGAAATTTGAGTAAAACCATAGGGACATAAGTTGATAATATGATTTGAAAAAGTAGCTTTTTGTCAAGCACTTGACGTATGAGAATAATATAATGCCATAAATACGAAACAATATTTCTAGAGACACAAAAATATCACATTAATTGAGACAATTTGCAAACATATTTTATTTGATGTTTAGAAGTAGATTACAATGTTCACTTGCCTCTTCAAGGGGTAAACCTCCACTAGCGTAGAGATCAATTATAGTAAGGCTCAATGATTCTTCCCTTGCTATCTAAGGCTATTTATAGCTTTATGACATCCAAAACCCTAACTACTAGTGGTCCCTTGCATAATATAGGTTAACCACTATTTATTAACTATGGCCCATTTATAACTAATTGTGGTACCTTCTATGTAATGTGGGTCAACCACTTACAATTATTATTAATATGGATAACCACTTACAGAATTTATTGACTCGACTAACTAACTATGACTCTGACTAGGCCCTTTGGGCTTATTACATAAATAAAAGGGTTAGGGTTGGACCCTAACATGCCATCCCCCATAAAAAGAATTCTTGTCCTCAAGGATGAAGCTACAAAAAATACTAAAGAATTGTGGTTGGTTCCCATGTCGCATCTTCTGGACAAGTGTCTTTCCACTTAATGAAGACTTCCTTGATCATGCATCGAGGACCTGTCTAGGTCAGAGCCAAAGTGAGACATCCTCATCCAATTATGGCAGGCTTGTTTGAACCCTAAGTTTTCCCCACAACTTTCTTGAGGAAAGATACATGGAATACTGGGTGGATTTTTGAAGTAGTCAGCAGGGCCAATTTATAATGTGATTGCGCCTATAAGGCCCATAGAATTTTGGTGCTAGTTTTTAGTGTAACACCCTCCTCCCACATCCACCCAATTAACCATGCCAAGGGTAAAGATGAGATGAGAGGCTACTATGATCAGATTCGACTTCCTAGGTGACCTTAAGGAAGTGGAATCAGTGGAACATCACACATAGTCATCCAACATTATCAACAAAACCCTCAAGAGACAAGTTAGCCACTCAGACAACCTGTCCCTAGGTCCCACTAATGTTCTAGACCTCTTAGGCCATATTCGCTCTCATGCTATGGGCAAGGGAGCCGCCGGAGACCTAAATTCACTCTCATAGGCTTGCAAACTAGTGACTGTGGACCAAACTTTCCAGTTCTATGCTAGCGACCCTGGGATTTAAGCCACTTTTTCAGGCCTAGAGCCCAGACCACTACCTAAAATGGAATGAAAGCTTGAAATCAATAAAAGTACAGGGAAACAATGATGAAAAATAAATAAGCTCAACAAGACCTTAACCAGGCCCCTACTAGCCATGATAAGCATTTCATCAAACATATCATTGACATGTAACCTACAAGTGTAAACAACATAATTAAGTGTAGGGATCTCATACTTATCTGAGAATCACTATGAACCATTGTTCCATCATGCCATTCACTACATTGTCATATATTAGGTCATAGATACACTATCCATTCATTTACAAGTAAAAAAATGTTGAGAGCCATATGTATGTTGGTACCCCAAAATGCCCCATTTTCTACCCCATTTCCATAAATATCAACTTTTGTTTTACCTCAATAAAGACCCTTCTTTCCTACAGTAGTCCAAGATAGTTACCCATTCTTGCACTTGCTCATATTTTACATTAAGATTTATTACAACGCTTTATTAATCATTTTATATGGATTTCCTTAGAAGGGGAATGAGCTAGTTGGCTAGAGTCCAACCAACCCAGCTCGTTTACCCCTCTCGCTTTCGTTAATCAGAAAGACGATGTGGATATTTCTTTTTGCAGCTATGTGATGTTATAGTTTTAATAGTTATTTTTCAAGTTTTGATTTAAACATTTGCTGTAGCTAAAGTGTGAAACAGATCTATGGTTTGAGAGCAGTTGCGTTTACTTTGTTTATGAAATTCCTTTCTCGCATTTCCTTTACTCCCAATCTCTGTCTTAATTCATTTTCGATGGGATCGTGCAAGGAACTCTTTCCTGCACCAGTGCATGCATTTGGCTGCATTTGGTCTAGTCATTCGTTTTGTAGCAAACGTTGAATTACTTACCTGCATATTATTTCCAGTTATTTTGCAAGTGAATGAATTTGTAACTTAGTAATTGTCTTCAACATTAAAAGTACATCTTTAGGGGATCTGGAAGTAGTTGCATAAAATTATCATGAACATGTTATACTTTCAAAGAACATAAGCATTTTGAGTGGGTTACCGAAGTTAATTAACACATGCAAAACACTTAGACTATTTTTTTAGTCCTTTGAATTTCTTTTATTTCATGAAGTTTATTTATTTTGCAAGGTTTAATGAATTATATCATCTTTCCTTTTCATAGATAATTTACTTCAGAATTTCATTTACAGTTGCAATTCTTTTTCAGCGCATCTTTCAGTCCTTTCGAAAGTAGTTTGGAAACTAGGTGAAGGAAACTCTACCTCGATGCAAGAGCGAGTCTCTTGTCATAGAAACTAAGAGCTCTAAGCACTGAGGCTTAGAGCACCTTCACTAAGACATAAGTCTTCAGTAAGGAAGGTCAAATATACTTTTACACAAAGATATTGTACCTTCACTAATGCAGCAGATTGCAACAGTGCAAGGACAGTTTGTTTGTGTGGAAGGAATATCAGGAGAAAGACAGAACTCTGCAAGGGCCCACTTGTCAGACTATTAGCCATCCATTTGAAGATGAATATAGTAGTTCATTACAGCATTTAAGATTATTTCCATTGTGTAGAATTTCTTTACTTTATTTACTTGCAAATTGTCTTTTACATTCCATCATTAGAGTTGCTTTGGTGTCAATTGCCTTTCCGATTGTTTTATGTCTGATTCTGCAAAACATTTCCTTTAAGAAGTAGGATTAGGAATAGGAAAAGTTCATACCATTTCTGGAATTGCTTGTGCTTCATCTCTAATTTTACGAAACCCTTGGGTTGACAATTAAGTGTTGAGGAGTTTGCTCAAGCGCAATTCCTGCAACCAACATTTTGGCGCCGTTTCCGGGGAGGCAATTTGAATTGGTAAGAATTTTCCATTTTTTTGCAATAGGTGTAAGTCTACTATTATTTTTTCCTATAGTGTTCTTCTATTGTTTGAAGGAATTTATAGGTGCCGATTTAGTTTTTGAAAATTGCAGTTTTCATTTGAATTTCATTTTGTCATTTTTTGAAATGAATGCCTAAAAGAGTTAGGGGTCCGAAGCCCACTAGGGGCCAAAGAAATACTGACAAATCTAAAACCAAAACTCATATTTGGCCCTCTTTTGCAGGAAAAAATTCCAAACAATCTTAGACTCATCACACAGGAACAGTCCACCTAGGCTCTGGTAGCAACGGTTCAGGTGTGAAATAGCCCATAAAGGGGAGGAAGGGGACTGTTGGAATCCATAGTTAGCCTTCTCAGCCTGTTAAGAGCAATTTGTGTGGAATAAAAACAATGGCAGATATGGAAGACCATACAGAAGGAAGTGATGAAAATCAAGTAAATGAGGAACAATCCACTTTCGGATTCCCGATTGTGGATCCTGATACACAAGTACAAATGAAAAATATTTCACCATCAGCTTTTCCTCATTTTTATGGTAAGGTACATGAAGACCCGGACTCTTTCTTATTTAAGTTTGATATTTTGTGTAGAAGTTATGATTATTCATCTGATGCCCAGAAGTTAAATTTGTTTCCTGCAACTCTAAAGGACGCACCACTCCGTCAGTTCATGGGACTAGGAGGAAACATTATATCTTCTTGGGAGCAAATGAAGAGAGTGTTCTTGTCAAAATATCAGGAATATTGTAAAACTAGAGATATTCAAGATGAAATCTTTACTATTGTGCAAAATTATGATGAGACTTTAGAGGACTACTTGGAGAGATTCATGTATATCCTTCAGAGGTAAAAGAACACATTTGATCCAAGTGTTAGCTTCCTATACCAATAGGTTTCATTTTTCATGATTGACAGTGGAAGTGCCAAAAATGTTCATCCTTTTTCATGCTGCAAAAGTTCCATTTTTGAAGAATTCCACAGTTAAGGGAGGGCCAAACAGCTTAATCTTGGCTTCCCTAGGTTTAAATTGCTTGTTTTAGAAATTAGAGAAAGAAAATTTGTCCAAACTATCTAAACTTAGCAGATTATTAGCTAGGTAGAGAATTAAGGAGCCCAACTCCTTAATCTGGGCCCTTGGAAGAAATAAGGGTAGTTCTTAGATAGGAGGGCAGTTAAAAAATAAAGAGGCAATCAGGGTTTGCAAGTCTAAGTGCACCCTTCCTGAAGTAACAAAAAATGCTAGGTGTATTAGGCTGGGTAGGTAGCCTGGGGTTGCAGAAGCAAGATCATCTTCAGTTTTGACCTAAACAAAGAAGCTCATTTCATTTGAAGCAGGAGTACCAAGGCACTGTTTGATGGCAAGGTTTGGAAGCATTTCTAACTCCCCTTTCATCCCCTCATAAATCATTCACTAACATCCCCTCAAGGACCTTGGAATCTGCCCAAAAAGTCCATCTTCACTCCATTCTGGTTGAGAACCAAGTTGACTTCTGTAGTTGACTCACTGAAAAGAAGCCACATTTCTTGTGTAAAATTTATCTTTACACAATCCATCGTTTCCCTTATATTTCCATTTCACCAAGTCATATTAACTCCTAATTCTACTATATAGCTCCCTAACTATTTTCCCATCCCTATTTGATATTAAAACTATATAAAAATCCCAAAAAGAAAAATAATAATATCCCTACCCCTTGGCACTATAGCCATATTTCTTAAGTTAGGGAAATAATAGTCCATCTCGGGCTACTGTTAACCCTTCCATGTTCCAAACTGGAGTTAGTTTGACCTCTGGTTAAAATAACAACCATTTCCCTTTAATATTAACCCCATAACCCACATTTCTAAAGTTTACCCCCCGCCGCATGATTAAACAAATATTACACAGCACGCGGGCCCCATCCCTAACCCTCTGCCACCTTACCTGTCCCGTCAGCCGTCTGATGGCCAGCGCCCTAGATCTATGGTGGGCGGGTCTTCTCCTGTCCCGATGTGCCGATGGTTAGCGTCTGGGAGATGGGCGGTTTTCCCGTCGTACTCCTGCCACGCGTCGCCCTCCCGGATGTGGCGAAACCCCCTCCTCCGAAACCGTTCCTGCGCAAAAGCAGTGCGATACAAACCAAAAACCACCTCCCCCTTGTCACGTGGGCGCCACTTCTTCCCCTGACGTCATCTCCGCTCCGCCTATACTCTGCCACATTACCGCCACCTCATCCCCTTTCCGCTTACGTCCTACCACCGTGTCGTTGCCACGTCACCGTCTCGTTAGATGCCACATCACTCTTTCATACCTAGGACCCACCGATGATGTCATGCTGACGTCATCCCGTGAAAGTGCCAAAAGCGCCAAAATGACATTTTTTGCATAAAAAGCGCGCAAATGACCATTTTATTTCATTTCTATCAGTCCATTTGTAAAGCTCTCGTTCACTCTCATGACCGTTTTCGCTCCCAAAGCTCGGACTCGACCAGCCAAGCTGCCGCAACCTGCAATTCAACTCCACAACTTGCCATTGTACCAGCTCGTCCACCCTCAACGCCATTGAAACCAAGTATTTGCCCAAATTCACCTATTTGCCCCGTTTCACCGTTTTCTCCATTTCATTTGCATAAAACTCTGCAAGTTACCAAACTGAAGACACTAAAGCACCTGAATGCTGCCCGAAATTCCCCAATCAACGCTATGTTTGAAGAAACGCTCTGTGAACCCGCGCCCACTTACAAAATTCACCGTCAAAATATGGTTTAAAGTTTCATATTTCCGGTGGAAGCCTCATATGGCCGTGCATTGCCCCTAGCTACCATAATCCTCTGTGAAAATCCCACAGTTAGCTCAGAAATCATCCATGTTTCCTCAGTATTTTACCCACACAGTCTATCAACCCAGTGAAATTATCAAAGAGAGGAAAAGCTTACTCGAATTATGTGAATTGGCCTCTTTTATGATAAGCCATAGACAGTGAAGACTACTGCCTCAGTTCAAACTCATTTTCCAGCTCCTTTGCAAAAACTCAAAAGTGATTGTCCTTAGTCTACTTTCTCACTATTCTTCACTCCAAGTGCAAACACAGAAAGGTTCAAAATGGCTACTCCATCAGCTCTAGACTTCGCTCCCATCAATTCATCAAACAAAGAGCTTGAGGCAATGGCCCTGGCTGACAATGATTATCTTATTCAATACCTAGTTGGGAACATGAATCATTTGCATACCTATTTGCAGCTAAGAAACAGTTTTCTTAGAAACTCTAACATGTATGGAATATGGGAGTCCAATTTACCACATTACTTCCTCCGCTCTGTCAATGTTTTTCTAGAGATCATTCACCTGTGTGCTGCAAATCATGAACCAAATCAGAGAGCTGTCAAGTCTCCATCTGGGAGCATTCTTTTTTATATCACTCCTAACTCCATCAACCAGATGTTAAATTTCAAGAAAACGCAGCTACTATATCCTTTCTCCATGAAACACTTACAGGACAATGCCTCCTCTTTCCTTGATCCCAAGATTGAAGGAATTGCTAAGACATTTATGAAGGTAGACTGCCAACCTAAGGAGCCACCTCCATTCCTATATGATCATTTCAATGAGGTTGGCAAGCTACTAGTAGATATGATATCCTATGTGTTGGGCTTTAGAACAAGTCAACATGTGGATGAGACAGTGCTGGTTCTGTTGTCTTCATTCAGCCAAGGGAAGCCTCCTACTGTCAAGTATAACTATGCCAAGTTCATAGCAAACAAAATGCATGACCAGCTCACAAAGCTAAATAGGGAGGGAATCTTCAAATATTCCTCATACATCTATCATTTGTTCTTATATTATCAGTCTGAAAGCTTCCAGTTTCCCATCAATAAATTGGATTCAAAAGGAGAAAGAAGATCTATTGTCCTCTGGTCATCAGTATTCCATCAAGTCCAACATTCTCCATACTCTTACTGTGAGTTTATTGACCAATTTTTTTATCGAGTCTCCTGCCTCTTAATGAAAGCTCCTCCTCCTAGACTATCTTATGAAATGCAGAAGATATTGCAGCTATCCAAGAGCTACAAATTAGGTGATTGGTATCTATATCAGGATCACACTATCATCAGAATTTATGGCTGTGAGCTTTGTCCTTACAGGCTCCCAAGATATGTACCAATGAGGCTATTTGCCTTGGAATACTACAGGCAGATTATCAACTCAGATTTGACTCATTTTCACAACACTAAGAAGAAGGCTCGCCTAAAATTTAGAGACCGCCTAGGCCCCTTTATCATGAACAGGAAGGAAGGTTGGCAAGATGCTGACCTAATACTAAAGGATCAACTTATGTTGAAGAGAAGTTTCTGGTGGGTCCCTTATGACCCACTTGGCTTTATTAGTGCCAGAAGAGTGAAATATAGATTGACACCCTATACACACTGCAAAATCCCACACATTGAAAATTATGCTAATCAGGATGCGTGGGCACAAGGCACTTTAGTTGAAGAATTTACTCAGGAGGAAATTATGGAGAAAAATGTTAAAGACCTTGAAAAATCTCTTGACTTAGATTCTTGTGAGTAGGTAACATTTAAATGGCCACAGCAAATTGGAGAGAGCACATCAGCTGCTGCAGCTGCACAACACAGCCAAGCCCCATCTTCATCAACAACAGGTACAACAAAAGCCAAAGAGCCAATGGATACAGAACAGGTGATTACAGAACTACCTGCTACTTCAAAAGAGCAGTCCCAAGAACAAGCTCCTCCACAGCAAACAGGGGCACCCCAAATGCCAATTTTACAGACTCCCACCCATGAGGAAAGAGGCAGAAAACATGACAGAGAGGATTCCACACCTGCCAGTGGATCTACACAATAGCCTGAACCTAAGAGGCAAAGATTTGATTCTCCATTTGAGGAGGAAATCAGTGAAGAGATCCTTGAAAGCCCAAGGAGAGATAGAAAGGGAAGCCGACAAACACCTACCAGCTCTTTCCAACAAGAGCTAGATAGACAGCATGCCATGGAGGTGTCTTCCTCCACACAACAAAGCAAGAGAACAACTGGTGTCAAAGCCAGCTTCAAAGAAATCAAAGCTCAAAATGAGCTACTAAGAATACAACTATATGACCACTTCCTGAAAGCAACACCTGCCAGGCAAGAAAGATTGATGGCAGCATATGATATCAAGGAAGAGAAAATGATTTTTAGCCACTTCAAACCCAAAGTTCAGCAGCCACAGACAGCTGCGGACTATGTCAAGACAAATTTCCAGGTCATGGCCAAAGACATCCACCCCATGGACCAAATTGAGCTACATAAGTAGGCTGGTGAGATGGTCTATGCCACTTTAGCAAACAAGGCCACATTGGCCCATGAGTTAAAAGAATCATTAAGGAACACTAACATTCAGTTAGATTTGGAAAGAATGTCCTCCACAGCTAAAGACAACAGAATTAAAACATTGGAGGACATTATTATTGACCTAGGACATGATCCTAAGGATCCTAAGGGTGTGAGGGCCCTCATGAAGAAAAAGGATGATGATATTGCTGCATTGAGAAAGCGATTGAGGTTGCCTCCTACTGAACACCCTCAAACTACAGAGTTAATACAAGAAAAAGAAACTGAGGATACATTAGATTTGCTGATGAAAATGAATCAAAGAGTAATCCAGATGGAGGAAGAATTAGAAAAAGCAGGCCAGAGCAAGCAGGCAGAGGCAACCTCCCACCCACCCCCAACAGTTCCAGCTAATGTCCCTGTTCCTCCTACACAGTCAGCAGCAATCCTAGCAACAACAGCAACAACAACTACAATAGCATCTAAATCAAGCATGAGCATGGAAGAAATGATGAAAGTTGTCAAGGAACTTGAGCTTCAGACTACAGAGATAAAAGAGGCCAAAGAGAAATTGGCCAATCTTGAAGAAAAGTATGACAAGTCCAAAATGATAGTAGCTAAAAAAACCAGGGAAACTAAGGCCTTGAATGAAAAAAGTAAAGCCTTAGAGAAAGAGCTAGCTCTAGACAAAACCCTGATTGAAATAAAGAAGATTTTGTGGGCCAAGATAAATCAGTCAATCACTGGCCAATGGAGGTCAATTCAAGCCATGTATGAATAGGTGGAGCTAATTGGCGAAGCCCAGTTTGAAACCCAGAGAGCCAAAACAACATTGGGAAACATCCCTGAGCAGGCCAACAAAATTATCAACTTCTTAAATCATCAGAACAGGAAAGAATTGGCAGCATTACAAATTATGAACAGAACAGATGCCATACTAACAGCCAAGAAGGTGCTGACTTTAAGAAGTCTTATTCAAACTTTAGAGGCAAGATGTCGAGAAATCCAAAGGGATGTAGATAATTTTGAAATAATGCTTGCAGCACTGCAGACTAGAGGATTGTCCAGCTTACTAACCAGATTTGGAAGGTTATTAACACGTGACCAATATGCAACTAGGCTCAATAATTATGTCACAAATTAGCTTACTGCTTCATCAAGTTCTTCAGCACAAGCAGGACCTCCTACATGATAGACTCTCTATGATAAGCTGGAAAACTTATTTTATATGGAGCATGAAGTTAACCACCTGTTTGAGATGCCACCCAACTATTACAAATACATAGAAGTGGATGAGACACTCATCAAGATTCAAAGGCATCAACTTCCTCCTGAAGATTGGTGGCATGAAATGTTGGCCATTTTACCCAGGTGACATCAGTCTTTGACTCCTTTTTTCAATTTTCAAATTCCAAGTCAACTACAGGTCGATAGTAAGCACTGGATAAAGCGCAAGAAAGAACGGGTGGAGCACATCAAATCAATGACAAAGCAAGGAGCTAGAACATCAAGCCATAGAAGCGTGGATTTTGAAGACATAGCCTCAGCCGACTCAAATGGACACAAAAATCAACATATACTGATAGAAAAGAACAGTTGTTACTTTTGTATTTACTTCGGCATTTACTTCTTGGCGAACTGCTCTTTAGGAGTTGGTGAAAGAATTTATGAGTGAACAAACTCATCCTATAGATATTTTGTATCTCTTTTTGTATATATATTGCCTCATAGAATGTATTCGGGGTTGGTTGGTTGATGAATTCATTTCATGAGAGACTCGCACTGTATATTTGAGAATTTCTTTAATCAAAGACTGTTGAAAAGGTCGGAGGAATGACTGTCTATTGTGTTCTGGTTGAAGAGTGACTGTGGAATTCTTGTGCTGCTATATGGAACAATAAGTGTTTCTTCGTTCTATTTCATTACATATATGTTTAAACCGTTATCGTATCATTGTCTAAATAACAGGAAAAATGAATGGCCTAGACTTTTCTTAATTTCACTCTATGCTCAATTTCTGTTGTTTCTATATGTTTTCCTCTAAATTAGTTATAAATATGAATTCCTTTTGGCTCATATTCTCCCTAATTCACACATGTATGACAGTTGTCTAGGAATTCTTGACTGCTCCTAGATAGAGCTCATTCACCTTCCCTCTGTTAAGTTGAAGGAGAGATTCTTAATTGCCTCTCGTTCCTTAGCCCTCATTCCATTCTTATTTAGCATGAATGTTGTTTCATGTATAGCTATCCTACTCTATAGTCCCCTTGTAACCAAGAAAGCACACTAGCAGCCTTACTTCATGACTCCATGCCCAATGGTTTGAAACTCTTATACTCTGCATGCCAACTTTGCTTTGAATAAATTAACCATCCCACCAAAACTCAAATCAAAACCCATGTGCATCACATCTAGCCTAAAATCCTCCCTTAAACAAAGCTAAATCCCAAAGAGATAGCCCTCTCTGACTGCTGGTAGGCTAGGACCGACAGTCCAAAGATTGGTTTGTGGTTACCTCGGCCGTATTCCCTTAGGAGTCAAAGGGAACAACCTGAGTGTTAACACCAAGTACCATTAGAACCTTGTTCTTACGTGGGCTCACTGATGATGCTAAAAATAATTTAATTTTGTTAGGACAAGGGAATATTGCTCAAAAGACTTTTGATCAAATCTGTGACTTGTGCAAGAAATTCTCGAGGAACCAATATAGATCCGGTAAGGGAATTCAGAATAAAAACAGAAAAACTGAATCTACTGATGCTATGATTATTGGATTAGAAAACAAAATGGACAATATGAAAATTGAAATAATGAATACTGTTAGTAAAAAAATAGACTCTTTGAAGTTTCAGCAGAAACTTGTAGAAGATCAAAATATATTGTCTATTTTCTGTCCTAAATGTAGAAGAAAGCATCCTTTAAGAGAATGTCCTCTAGAAATTAAAGAAACTAATAAATGTGCAATTTTTGTAGATAACCATGCTACAGATAAATGTCCCTCTACACCTTGGCTAAAAGTTGTACTTGAAGGGGGACAACCTAAAGCTGAATCATTACTTGCTATGGGAGCACGAAGGAATTGGCCTCAGGTAAGTGCAGGTATGGTTCTTGAACCTCCACCAAACTTTTTTGGTTATAATGCACACTCATATTCCTATCCTAACACTGGTCACTCTCATCATTGGCAGCATGGGAATCAATATCAATATGGACAACCCTCCCAATCTTGGAAACAAGGATGGAAAGGGCCAAACCATTCACACCATTCACATCATTCCTATCTTGCACCTATGCAATCATACCCTCCTACATATGCACCTTACCCAATGCCTCAACCATCATTACCTCAGCTGAGTAATCTATGCCACCATTACCTTTACCTCCACTATTTCGACCTTCTCAGGTGCCTTCTCAATCTTTACCCAACCCTAATAATAAAGCAGTACAAATGATCCATTCTATGACCCCACTTTCTTCATCCAGATTTTGGACTATGCCAATTGGAGTAAATGATCTCCAATTGAGATGAGGGAAGGTAGTAACCTCAAAAAATCAAAAGCAACCTATGGTGATTATCGATGAGAAAGGAGAGGAGGAAACTTCTAACCATTCTAGAAAAGATGACACCTTTCAGCCTATCCATGTACATTCTGAGCCCTTGTCATCTTATTCCAACTAACCACCCTATCCAGAGAGGTTAGTTGTGGAGAAGAAAGACCCCATTCCTAAGTCTAGCCTGGCTTCTGAGCTTAGGAACCTTTTCATAAGGGTACCTTTGCTCCAAGCTATCAAAGAGATCCCCATCTATACAAAAATCATTAGGGAACTTTGTCTCAAGAAACCAAGAAGGAGAAGATTGGAACCCCAAACCATTCAATTTTTTGGTAGAGCAGCAGAGTTAATGACAGGGTGTATGCACATGGAAAAGTATACCGACCCCAGAAACCTTGTTTTCCTTGTTTAGATAGGTGATGTCCTTGTCTCCAATGTACTTATATACCTAGGGGTAGCCGTTAATGTTATGGCCAAGCAAACCATGGATCAACTTGGATTGGTCCATATTCGTCCTACTCCCACTGTGCTTGAACTAGCAGATCGATCTAAAATCAAGCCAGAAGGGGTGTTGGATGATGTGGTCATTTCCCTAGATTCTTGGGAATATCCCACATATTTCATTGTGCTTTAGCTAAAGAACCCTGTGGGAGGTCATCCCTTGGTCTTGGGACGACCATGGTGTTAGGGCAAAGTAATTTCCTATCATTTAATTTGTCAACCCGAGGGTTTTGTAAACTTGTGAAGCATGCATGCATTGTATGTGCTAGAAATTGTCTTTTAGTTTAGATCAATCTAATTACAAAATAATGAAAACCAGTTCATATAATCTATGAAATCAAATAATGAAAATGAAATTTAGCTAACCTATGAAATCAAAAACAACTAATGTATGCTTAGTTACTCCAGCATTCAATTATGAAGTGTTACCTTCTTGAGATGATGTGTAAGAAACTATTTATACTTTAACTTCTAATGTCCTAGAAAAGCAAGTAAAGTGTGCAAAAAACAACTCAGTAATTGCATGTATCAAATATTCAACCATTCAATCTTCAAATATGATTAAGTCAATTTCTTAGAATGATTTTTAAGAATATTAGTTAGTCCAATTAAATGAGGATGTTAAAAGAAAATATAAAAACATGAAAATGTAAAGCTCAATGATTGCATAGGTTGAACCTTCAATCACCCAATTTGAAGTCACCTTCTTGGCCTAATCCTTTATTCAATTATACAATGAATTGGTGGTTTAATCTAAGAAAGAAAATAACAAAACATGAAATGAAACTAAATAACTATGAGCCCTTGCCTCAAACTTAGTCCAATTAGAAAATACATAAATCTTCCCCATTGAAATGTTTTTAGAAAAGCAAAGATTACATAGCCATTCAAAAAACTAATACTAAGAAAGCAAATGAAATTTAATCTATAAAAGCAATTAAATCTTACAGTCATTAGATAGCCATTCCAATGGTGTATGAGGATGGAAAGTGAAGAAGCTCCATATGCAAGCAAAACTAAATCTTCAAATCTCCAAGTATAAGCTCGAAATTCTCTATTAAAAACATGAGCATTTCTTCAACTTTACAAATGCCTTTCAAAAGATAAGGCTCTCCTATTTATACAAAAACATAAGAAGCTACCATATTTAATGAGGATCCACTAAAATCTCATAAAGTTACGACCAAATAGCTCATAATGGGACACATATCCCCTAAGTTTGAGTTCTAATCCAAATAAGAAATGATGAGACACCTCATGGAGTTACAATCCAAATAGGTCACATATCCTTCTTTGACCTTTATCCAAATATTCTTTGAAGGGAATTCGAATTTGAGCATATAAGGGTGCCTTGGAAGCTTCCAAATGACCTACACATATCATGAAACTCAAGCCACATACATAGATACATGAAACCATGTTAATTCCTAGTTTTTAATCATAAATTCACTTTAAACACATAAAATAAATAACTTTGGTAAATAAGGATCCTAACCCATATATTTATGAAAATGGTGGCTAATGAAAGGTTACATGGTTATGGAGTTGTGACATGTGAGTGAAATGGTGGCAATAAAGGTGAAAGTGGATGTCATTTTGAAGACATTTTGGAGATCCAACACATGGCTTGCTACGGCTAATGCTTATGTCAGGTGTCGTTCTAGTGATATGTATATTTCCCATGGAGATTCCAGAAAGAAATTCACCTTATATCGACCTGCTAGATCCATTCAGGAGCCTTGAGACACTTTTTGGTTAGACTACAGTAGTGGTGAGGAGACTCAACCTGTATCCTCAATGCATCAAAATGCGGAGTCCTCATAGGAGGGTGAGATTCAAGACTTCTTCAATAATCTAGACACCATGCCTAATTTCGAGTCATTAAGTTAGATTTTTAGTCTATATTTTTAGGAAGGATATGACTCTCTACCTCCATCATCACCATCCCTAGCGACACCCATGTGTACTCTTTAGCCTAATACTACTCTTGTTGAGATTAGTCCAGGTAAATCCTTGTATATCAGTTCAGACTTGGATCCTTCTCAGCAAGAGAAACTTGTGAGTTTGTTGCAAAACCATCTTGATGCCTTTGCACGGAGTTATGAAGATATGAAAGGCATCTCCTAAAACTTGTACACACCATATCTATATTTAGGATAGAGCCCGACCTATCCAACAACCCGAAAGGTGAATGAACCCATCTCTAAGAGATGTTGTAAAAGAAGAATTGAAAAAACTCTTAGATGTTGATTTTATATATCCCGTTTCTGACAACCAGTGGGTCTCTCCATTAGTATTATTCCCAAAGAAATATGGGAGATGGCACATCTATATTGACTACAGAGAATTGAATAAAGCCACTCTCAAAGATTACTTCCCCCTTCCTTTCATTGATCAGGTACTCAATACCTTTGCTGGTAAGAAGTACTTATCTTTTCTAGATGGCTTTAGCAGATATAACCAGATACAGATAGAACCCGAGGATCAAGACAAAACCACTTTTACATGTCCATGGGGTACATAGTTTTATCGAGTGCTTCCCTTTGGGCTATTTAATGCTCCGCTACCTTTCAAAGGTCAGTCTTGGCTATTTTTGCTAACCTTGAATGCGTAGAAATTTATATGGATGATTTCTATGTGTTTGGTGATTCGTTTTAGGAAGCCCTAAAGAATCTAGAAAAAGTTATTCTTCACTACCAAGAAGCTCATCTTGCCTTGAGTGACAAGAAATGCATATTAATGTGCAAGGCGAGAGTGGTTCTTGGCCATCTTATTTCCGGCAAAGGTATCCAGGTTGACCCTGCAAAAATAGAAGTCATTTTGAGTCTTCCTATACCCATAACTCAAAGGGAAGTGAGAGGTTTTCTAGGACATGCAGGCTACTACAGGAGATTCATTGAGAATTTCTCAAGGATAGCTACCCCCCTTTTCCAACTTTTGGCTAAAGATAGTGAGTTTTCTTGGTCCACAACTTGCCAACAGTCCTTTGAGACATTGAAGGAAAAAATAGTTCAGGCACCAGTGTTGAGAGGACCAAACTAGTCCCTACCATTTCATATTTCCTTTGATGCCTCAGATACTGCTATAGGCGCAAATTTAGGACAAGAAGAAGACAAAAAATCTTATGCTATTTATTTCATTAGTAAAAACTTGTCACCCACTGAACTCAATTATACAGTTACTAAGAAAGAGTTTTTAGCTGTAATTTTTTCTATTAATAAATTCAGACATTATATTACAGGATATGAAGTCTTTGTACATACTAACCATTCTAATATAATATATTTGATGAATAAAACATTAACTAGTGGTAGAGTGACTAGGTGGTTGCTATTATTACAAGAATTTAATTTTACTATTATTAATAGACTAGGAAACTCAAATGTAGTAGCAGATTATCTTTCAAGATTAAATAATCCTAGTGAAGCAATTCTTGTTGATGATGATTTTCCTGACGAACATCTTTTCATTGTGTCAACAAAATATCCATGGTTTGCTGACATAGCTAACTATTTAGTCACTGGAAAATTACCACCTCACTTATCTGCTCATGAAAAGAGGAAAATAATTCAGAAAAGTGTTGCATATTCCTGGATCTAAGGAGATCTCTTTTACACCGAAGCAGATCTCATTATTCGTAGATGTGTAAGGGAGGAAGAGGTGTTTGATATCTTAAAATCTTCCCATGATGAACCTTGTGGGGGTCACTTCGCCGATAAGTGGACTGCATAGAAAGTGTTACGAGCTGGGTATTTTTGGCCTTCCTTGTTCAAGGATGCCAAATAATATGTCAAGCAGTGTCATAACTGTCAGTGAATTGGCTAGTCTAATCAAACCAATGGAATGCCTTTATGTCATCAGGTTATGATTGAGCCTTTTGAAAAATGGGCCATTGATTTCGTAGGACCAATAAATCCTACATCATCAAATAAAAAAAATATTTTGGTTTGTACATATTTTGTTACAAAATGGGTAGAAGCTAAAGCTATTTCTTTTGCTACTAAAAGAGTTGTTGTTGATTTTATTTTTAATGAAATTTTTACTAGATTTGGTGTGCCTAGAGAAATTGTTTTTGACAATGGATCACATTTTATTTCTAATCTGGTATAGGGTATGATGGAGCAATATAAAATACGACATAGGAAATCTACATTGTATCACCCGCAAGAAAATGGTCAGGTGGAGTCCATGAATAAGGTGATTGAGTCCATCCTCACAAAGACGGTAAACATGCACAAAAAGGATTGGGTTGACAAATTACCGGAAGCATTATGGGCCTATCGAACCACTTGGAGAAACAACACGCGACACACACCATATGAGCTGGTGTATGGGAAACAATTCCTCTTGTCAATAGAATTCTAGATCAAGACTTTCAGGACTACAGTCCAAATGGGACTAGATCTCTAGGAAGCATAACAAAAATTCCCTCTACAATTAAATGAGTTAGATGAAATCCGAAGGGTTGTTGTTCAACAGAACATCTTGGTTCAACAGCAACACAAGAAGTGGCATGACAAGTCCATTCAAAAGAAGCAGTGCCAACCAGGTCATTGGGTACTCCTTTATGATTCGAGATTCAAAAATTTTAAACAAAAATTCCATACACAATGGATGGGACCTTATGAGGTGGTCAAAGTGTTCGAAAATGGAGTGGTAGAAATTAAAACTATTGATGGATGGAAGTTTGTGCTCTTAGCAAACAGGCATAGATTGAAGGTATATTTTCAGCCTCTTACTAAAGGATATTTTATGCAACATGTCCAACAGCCATTTGAAAAGGACTTGGTAGGTGGTAACACCAATCTGTTGAAGAATTGATTCCTTCTTGTCCTTATTTAAGAAATAAAAATAAAAATAAAAGAGAAAAAATGGCAAAAATAAAAAGTATAAAAAGAAAAAAAATTCCTGTAATTATGAAAATCAATTGATGTTGGGCATGGGATCTCCCAAAGGGAAGTTTTGGGGCTAAAAGCCCATATTTTGATCAAAATTTGTAACTACGATGTAAAGACTCCGCATTTTGTGGGCGCGGAGCACGTAGCTTGTAAGTGAGTCATAGGGTTATTCGCCCTTAATTTTGTAATGTAATGTCGGCTGTAGAGATCTACCCATGGTCCACAGACCATGGGATTGTATAAATAGAGTGAGGCTCTAAGTAGTTAAGACATCAATCAATTGATGATCATGGAATAGAAATATAGCAGAGTATCTAAAGTGTAAAGTCTAGTTTTGGGTCGTAGAGTAGGAGAAGGCTCTGCAGCTGAGTGCGCAAGGCAAGTCGAGCCTATAACAATTGGAAGCATTAATAAAGAGAAGTTTTACATCATTCCTGTGTATTTATTTCATTTTTTTTGCATTGAATGTATTGGGTATGAATTGCATTTCTACTGTTTATATGATGCGCAAACATATGTGACTGTGTTAAGTAAGTGAATGTGAGATAAAGTATCTGTTTACACAAAGTTAACTAAGATCTTTAAGAATATAAGTAAGATTCACGGTATAGTTAGGGAAAATTGCTCATATCGCTGCCATAGTAGTGCGAAAGCACCTTAGCCCCTAGTTAGGGCTACACGAAGGTGATTATAATAGATCCCGAAGGTCTCACAGGTTAGCATAGTGCGCGAAGTGACCTGCGTGAAGGTAGGCATAGTTGGACTAAATCGACACCTCATACTCTCAAGGGTGCGGAAACTTGGTTCCAGCATCCCCCCATACTGCTACGGGTGAGACTTCAGTCCATGCTCCATGGGTTGATGCCAAAAGTGCCAATAGTGTAGTGATTTGTTTGGCTAAATAACTCCGAACCTAGATCAGGCCCCCTCAAGCCAACTTCACTTAGTCACGAAGGTTGTCTTGCTCCTATCCTCCAGCACGATTTTGAGCTAGTGGTACCCTAAGAACCTATCAGTGAAATAATATGCTTCCTGGCCACCTACATTGTCCAACACCTCATTTTTGAAATGATTTGGAAATGGATCATGTACACATGTGTCGTTCAACTTTCTGAGATCCATGCATATTATTATTTGTTCCAATTACTTCTTCTCTTGTACCACCATCGAGCTTACCCAATCAGATTCCTCCACAGGTTCAATGATGCCTGCCGCGAGCATCTTGTCTAGCTCTACCTAAACCTTCTCCTTGTATTTCGAATTTAAGTGATACAACCTCTTCTTAACTGGCTTCATGTCAGGTTTTAACGTGATATTCATTACCCCTAGATCTCCGATTATTCCCTTCAAATTCGTAAACTTGGTCAGGAATAGGTCCTGGTATTCGTGGAGTAATTCAAAAACATTATCCACTATCGGGCCACCCCAATAGTCTCCAATCTTCACAATTTTAGGTTCCGCCTCCATACTAATATTCACCTGCTTAGTCTTCACCAGCGTAGTTATGTCAGGGTTCTCAATCTGTGGTCCTTGAACCTCACAGTGGCCTTTCATCTTTGGGATGTTAATTTTCTATGGATCTCCATCTTCTTCTTTAGTAGCGACATTATAATATTCCAACGTGAAACTCAGTTGAGTATCCCATTCAGGTTGAATCGATTCTACCGCCTCCTGTGGTATTCTAAAGATGGCTACTTTTACCTCTTGTAGTGCTTCATCAACACTATCCCACTCATCCTCAAAATTGAAGGTCATCATGAACCCTTCATGCAGAACATCCCATTCATCTGTCCCATGGTGGAGCTTTGTTTCTATATACCAGTTCATTGGTATAACATCCAAGGTATGATAGAACAGGTGTACCCACTCAGGTTGTGGCTTTTCCCCATAAGCCTGCATCCATTTGGCTAGATGCATGCATGGATCATCCTGTCCATTGTAATTATCTGTCAGTCACACCCTAGGCTTCCCAAATCATAAGTGCATCATTCCCCTACACTCACACCAGTCGTCAAAGCTCCCTTTGTGCATACCCCACCACCTCGCGGGTGTAGCGCACAGTACCGAGTCCAAGGCCTGGAAGCATTGCTTTTTTGGAACCTCCCCTTCAAATTTATGCAAGAAGGTATCTACCTCATTGAGACCATCATAATTAGGCAGGTCTCTTACTTCTATCATATTACAATTTAGTGTAGTTACCTCATGTAACCGATTCTGCCATCGCTCCTCTCCTCATACAAATTTGAAGTACCAGAACTTTCGCGCTCCCATGCAATTCGCCCATTCATGGTGAGATTCACCTAGTCCTAGTTTCGCGCTATTATCTTATAGATGCATTCCAAATCATCATCACTTTCATATTCATGCACTGGCTCCGTATAGCGCGATCCTTCAACAGGGTCCAGGGGTATAATTACGCGTAGTGACTTATTTTCAAAAATCATTTTCTACTTTTTCAAATTAATCACCTCGTTAATGTCAGTGGCCCAATCAATTCCTAAGAGCACAGGGTAGGGATTGTTTTCATCAACAATCTCTATCACTTCAAAGTCTACTAGCGTGCTCGCTCCCTCAATGTCCACGGTTATGCCCTGTAATCGTCCCATGTGTATTATTTTCTATTGGTTCACTAGTCTCATTTGAATAGGATACCTTTGCAGTGTAGGTCTCCCCATTCGCTCCCATGTTTGCTTTGGCAGAACATTCGCATCTGATCCTAAATCAAGGATAACTTAACGCATCTCATATTCTCCAATCTGCGCGGTTAGCCTCATTTCTCTTCCCGTTCTTGTCTTGTGTTTTTTGATCTTCCTGACTACACGCAGTTCTCCTGGTGCGGTCCCAACGCATCTATTAATGAGTTCCTGTAACCCTTTTACAGCTTTACTGTCGTGCAATAACTTCATACATGTTTCCAAGAACGTTGTGAGCATGGATGGGTCCATCTCCGGCTCTGGTCTATCTTTTCTTCCTGAAGTGGAGGTCTCAATCAAGATCTTCTTGGCTTCCATGAAGGTTTCCCGAGTGAACTCCAAATCAAACTCTGCTTCCTTCGCTGGAGCTTTGCAAACCCAAGTACTATCCTCTGGTTGATTTCCTTTTTCATCTCCCATCGTGATTCCACTTCAAAGCAAAATATTTACATTCAGATCTTCCTCACATGACTCAGACCTCATCTTCTGCACGTTCTGAGTCGGTGGAGGTAGTAACGCTCCTTTGTCGCGTATCCTAGGTATCACTGTAGGAAAATCTTCGGTCTCATGATCAAACAAGTTGTAATACAAACATGATGGGCATGTTGGATTTGTACAATCACGGGCATAATGTCCTAGCCCTCCATAATTATAGCATATCAACTATCTGAGACCACTTCCAAGTCCTTCTCCACCTAGGCCTCATCCGCGCCCCTGAAATCCTGTTCGCACTATTCCTTCATTTTGATCAAGGGGCCATCTTTCGGCCTGAACTCTGTAGGTGGGAGTTCTGTCCATCATTAACTCATATCTTTTACAAGTGTGCTCATCATGTCCCACTGACCTACAAAAGTTGCAGACCAATTGTTGTGAATTTTGCATATACTTCTGTAACAAATGGCAAATGTTTGTGCCATGTTTTCCAGCTATTTAACATATCACGCACCGCAAAGTAGGTGCCACACTAGGTCATTCTTGTGCTTCTAGTCTCAAGGGAATCGACCCTCCTCCTACAAGGTAATTTGCGAAAAATGGGTAGTGGTCCTTTTCATGTCCCTGACCCTTACATTTTACGCACCACACCTCTTTGCGCACTTCTGGTTGAGCTGTCCTGTCCTATTTCAGACTCTGCACCTCCAAGCATAAATTCTTCAACTGCACATGGATCTGCTGAAATACCAAGTTGGGATCCTGCATCGAGGTCTCATGCAGCCTCATTGCGATATCTAAGGCCTCTTCCTGAGTTGTTAGCTTCTGCTGTGATAGCGCACTCCTCAGATGTGGCGTTAGCGATGCTACAAACCATTTGTGATGTTGTCCATCTGTCAGATTCATATTAGATTCGTGAATTATGCATTTCAATCTCTGATCCAGCTCCCAAGGAGTGTCTCCTGGCAGCATCATGATCTCTTTGAATCTAATGTTCGATTGTGCTTCAGACTTCAGCCTGCTAATTTCTCTGTTTAGTGTTGCTTGGATATCTGTGGTTCCCACATTTGGATTATCATTGGAGTGCTTAATATACTAGGTCAACGCGCGGTCCTGCAGGGTCCTAACTCGTGTCGCTTTCTTCATATTGTCATCTGTAACTCCTTATGCTTCCCATACGACTCTTACAATGAACCAGAATTGGTCCGGATCCTCATTTCCGAATCTCTTGAACATAGGAAACTTTATCGTGCTTGCCATATTGAATCGCGATGGTGGCGGAGGTGGTACGGGTGAATATGGAGGTGATGGCAATGAAGCTAGTGGCAATGTAGGTGGGGTTGGTATTCACGGAATTCTTTGCCTTATCAGATGGATCGCAGTTTTCGGCGAGACCTTCACAAGCTCTTCCTCATCCCCTCGCAGAGGTGTAATCAAGGGGCTAGTTTCTGGTCCCTTATTTCCTTCGTTCCTGTAAGTTTTTCCACTTTGCCTAGCCTCGAACATCAAGGTAACTACATAACCCTCTTTTCGCACAATAAAATTTTAATCTAAGTATTTAAAGACTTTACATACTTACCTCGTGGTCCTTCGAGAAAGCGTCGCTCTGCCTCGCTATAGCTAACTGAGGTGTCAACCGCAAACTCAGTAACGAATCCTCCTATAATCCAATTGAGCCAATGATTAAAGGTGCGTACGATATTATCCTATGATGCTTCCTACCTTCGCACTAACTCTGGGGTCCACAAAATAGGATTGTCGAGTTTCTGCCTTCCTTGGCTATCTGCTAGCTTTGCAATCCACTCGTACAACTCAGTAGGGAAAGACACGAAGAAGATTTCGTAGATCTCATTGTATAGGTAGTAGTCTAACCACTCTTCTTTTGACAGTCACTGGTTCCTATTCTCCTACGCCGTGAACTCGTGAATTATTCTATCCAACTAGCCTTCAATTTCCTTCTTAGTTGGATTCCAGTGATATGACATTAGACATCTCTATGTAGATTCTAGTACCCTTCAATGAAGCCAACAAATGCTTTCATTTTTGGGATCGGAATCTGCATAGAGATGTCTGATGTCATATCATTGGAGTCCAACTAAGAAGGAAATTGAAGGCTAGTTGGACCGAAGAATTCACAAGTTCATAGTGCAGGAGGACAAGAACCCGCGACTGTCAAAAGAAGAGTGGTTAGACTACTACCTATACATAGAGATCCACAAAATCTTCTTCGAGTCTTTCCCTATTGATTTGTAAGAGTGGATCGCGAAGCTAGAAGATAGCTAAGGAAGGTGAAAACTCAACAATCCTATTGTGTAAACCCCAGAGTTAGTTTGAAGGTTGGAAGCATCAGAGAATAATATTGTGTGCATCGGTGATCATTGGCTTGATCAGATTATAGGAGGATTCATTACTGAGTTCATGGTTGACACCTCAGTTAGCTATAGTGAGGCAGAGTGACACTTTCTCAATGGATCGCGAGGTAAGTACGTAAAGTCTTTGAATACTTCGATTAAAATGCTATTGTGCGAAAATAGGTTTATGCAGTTACCTTGATGTTCGTGGCTATGCAAAGTGGGAAAAACTTACAGGAACAAAGGAAGTAAGGGACCCAAAAATAGCCCCTTGATTTCACCTCCACGAGGGGACAAGGAAGAGCTCGTGAAGGTCTCTCCACGAAGTGTGATCCATATTGTAAGGCAAATAATTATGCGAATACCACCCCCACCCACACCACCACCAGCTTCACTGCCAACACCTCCATCTTCACCCATACCACCTCCTCCACCACCGTGATTAAATATGGCAAGCAGGATAAAGTTTCTTGTGTTCAAGGGATTAGGAAATGAAGATCCAACCCAATTTTGGTTCATTGTAAGAGCTGTATGGGAAGCACAAGGAGTTAAAGATGACAATATAAAGAAATTGACACTGGTTAATGCCCTGGCTGACCTGGTATATTAAGCACTCCAATGATAATCCAAATGCGGGAATCATGGTTATCCAAGTAGCACTAAACAGAGAATTTAGCAGGCTGAAGTCTGAAGAAGAGTCGATCATTGGATTCAAAGAGATCACAATGCTACCAAGAGGGACTCCTTGGGAGCTGCATCAGAGGTTGAAATGCATGATTCATGAAGCTAATATGAATATGATGGGTGGACAACATCGCGAATGGTTTGTAGCATCACTAACGCCACATCTGAGGAGTGTTCTATCGTAGTAGAAATTAATGACTCGGGCAGAGGCCTTAGAGATCACGATGAGGCACGAGACCCCAATGCAAGATCCTAACTTGGGATTTCAACAGATCCATGCGTAGGTAAAGAATTTATGCCTTGAGATGCAGAGTCTGAAACAGGAGAGGATAGCTCGACTAGAAGTGCGCAAAGAGGTATGGTGCTAAAATGCAAGGGTCAAGGTCATGATAAGGACCACTGCCTGGTTTTCAAAAATTACCTCATAGGGGGAGGGTCGATGCCCTTAAGACTGAAAGTGGAAGTAGGACCTAATTCAACACCTACTTTGTTGTGCGCGATTTGTCAAATAGCTAGAAAACATGCCATAGACAACTGCCATTTGTTACAGAAGTATACACATAATTCACAACAATTGTTCTACAAATTTTGTATATTGGTGGGACACGATGAGCGCACTTGTAGAAGCTATGAGTTAATGATGGATAGAACTCCCACCTACAAGGTTCAGGCCGAAATGCAGCCCCTTGATCAAAATGCAGGAATGGCACGAACAGGATTTCAGGGGCATAGACAAGGCCAAGGCGGAGGACCTAGAAGAGGTTGCAAACAGTTGATATGCTACAATTGCGGAGGGCCAGGACATTATGCTCATGATTGTATAAATCCAGTGTGGAAGTCATGTTTGCATTGTAGCTTGTTCGATCATGAGACCAAAGATTGTCCCACACTGATAGCTAGGATACGTGACAAAGGAGTGCTACCCCCTTACCCAACTCAAAACCTGCAGATGATGAGGTCTGAGCCATGCGAGGAAGATCTGAATGTGAACATTGTGCCTCGAAGTCGAATCATGATGGGAGATGACAAAGCCAAATGGCTAAAAGATAGTACTTTGGTTCACAAATCTTCGGCGAAAGAAGTGGAGTTTGATTTGGAGCACACTCGAGAAACCTTCATGGAAGCCAAGAAGAGCTTTGATGAGGCCTCCACTTCAGGAAGCAAAGATAGGCCAGAGCCGGAGATGGACCCATCCATGCTCACAATGTTCTTGGAAACATGTATGAAGTTACTACGAGATAGTAAAGTTGTAAAAGGGTTACAGGAACTCATTAACAGATGCGCTGGGAATGCGCCAGGAGAATCGCATGGAGTCAGGAAGATCGGAAAACACAAGACAAGAATAGGAAGAGAAATGAGACTAACCATGCAGATTGGAGAATATGAGATGGATGAAGTTATCATGGATTTAAGATTGGATGCGAATGTTCTATCGACGTAGACATGGGAGCGAATGGGGAGACCTACGCTATAGTGGTCTCCTATTCAAATACAAATGGCGAACCAATAGAAAATAATACCCATGCGGCGATTGCAAGGCATAATCATGGACATTGAGGGAGCGAGCGTGCTAGAAAACTTTGAAGTGATAGAGAATGTTGGGCCACTGGCATGAATGGGGTGATTAATCTAAAAAAGAAGGAAATGATTTTTGAAAAGAAGTCACTACGCATAATTATACCCATGGACCCTGCTAAAGGATCGCGCTATGTGGAGTTGGTGCACGACTATGAAAGTGATGATGATTTGGACTGCATCTATAAGATAACAGCGTGAAACCAGGACTGGGTGAATCCCACCGAGGATGGGAGGATTGCATGGGAGCAAGAAAGCTCCTATACTTCGGATTCGGATGAGGAGATGAAGCGATGGTAGAATAAGTTACATGAGGTAACTACACTGAATTGCAATATGATGATAAGGTCGTTGCACTGAGTATCAACAGAAGTAAGATACCTACCTACTTATGATGGTTTAAGTGAGGTAAACACCTCCTTGAATAAATTTGTAAGGGACGTGCCAAAAAAGCAATGCTTCCAAGCCTTGGATTGGGTACTACGTGCTACGCCTGTGAGGTGGTGGGGTACACACAAAGGGTGCTTTGACGACTGGCGTGAATGTAGAAGAATGATGTGCACATGATTTGGGAAGCCTAGCGTGTGATTGACAGAAAAGTATAATCGAAAGGATGATCCACGCATGCATCTGGCCAAGTGGGCACAGGCATATGGAAAATAGCCTACCCAGATGCACATAAACTCCACGCTAAAATGTATGATCAATAAACATGTGTTGGGGGGGACAAATGTGCAAATGGCTCTTAGTTTTGGGGACACATTATGTAGGAAGAACAATCACGCATAAGGTTATCCACGTGGAAGTATTCAATAAGGTATGCAATGCACTAAAAAAAGTATGTAACACATAGTGAAGTGATTGGGACCTGCACGTACCTACAGTATTATGGGCTTATAGGACAACATGCAAGAAACTGACGAGACAAACACCTTTTCAGCTTGTCTGTGGAGTGGAAGCTATAATTCCTATGGAATACATCATGCCTAGTCTGCACATAGCAGCGCTCACAGTTATGACGGATCGTGAAGCCCTGGAGGAGAGGCTCACCTAGTTGGAGGAGCTCGAAGAAGAACTTTTGTTGGCTGAATTCCACCAGCAGGTGAAAAAACAGTGTGAAAAGGCTTGGCACGATTGACATATTATGTTTTCCACCTTCAAGACAAATGATTCGATGTTGTTGTATGATAGTAAGTTCAATAAATTCCCAGGGAAGCTCAGAATGCATTGGCTTGTTGGAAATAATACTGAGAGGGGGGGTGAATCAATATTATCAAGTCAAATATTCCTTTTCAAAAATAAATTATATGCGCTACTTCAGTTAGTTAAACCCGCGTATATACGCAACTATGCAGAAAGAAACTCGCGTATACAAAGCAAACTTTTAATTTACTTTATCTTTCTAATGATGATTGTTAATCTGTGTTGCAAAATCAAATAACCAGTAACCAGAGACAGTAAAACAGAGCAGAAAGACAATCACACACAAGAACACAAGATATAAGGTGGAAACCCAATGTGGGTGAAAACCACCTGCTGCAATTCGTCTCTATCTTCCTTTAAATTAGAAACTTCTTTTACAATGTACTGGTGCAGTCCTTTACCAGTATGCAGGCTGCAACCTGCAGAGAGCTACAACCTTCTCTCGTTCTCCAGCTTCTCCTGGAAGGGAGCTACAACCCCCTTTAGCTCTTGCACTAGCCAAGATACTAGTAGGTAGGTGCTGGCTTACAGAAGGCTATAACCTTCTCTTTCTTCCAGGGACCATGTTTCATAAATTTTCAGACTGGATCCATGAACATCAATCAATCATCAAGAATCAATCAATCTCCTTTTCACTAATTAGATCTGAGTCAAGTAGATACTTCTCTGACAGCTGTACCCAAAACACAATACCAGAAACTACACACCAAAATCTGAACCCAGAACACAACAGCAATAAACAGAAGCAGCTAGATCACATCTCAAAATATATACGCTATTTCAATAACCTGCAACACACGTGCATACGCTTCTGTGTTTGGAACAACCTGCGTATACGACGTATACGATGTTTTCATTCACTGAACCAGCATGTATATGCGCCTTCTCTTCACTAAACCTACGTACATATATATAAAGGATAATTCGCTCTTTCAGATATTCAAACAGTAATTAACCCAGATTATCAGTGTTGTAGATCAAGCAAGCGCCACATATAACAGACCAAAATCATACAAAGATATCATTCAAACTTAAAGATTATGACCCATCAATATAACTTATCCTTCGTTTTGCGCTAAGGTTCCTCCTTTATTCAAATCCAGATCTGCACAATATCCCAATTACCAGTATTCCAGATCCAGCATTTTTTCAAATATTCAATAATAATTCAGATGATCTTTTGCCACATGATCTCCTTCCTCTTTTATAGTCTTGGGCCTTCTACAATACCATGGTCCAAAACCATAGTAAACCAATACCATGGACCCAATACTTGTGATCAACACATCCGACGAGATACTATGGTCCAAGATCATAGGTTCAAATACCAAGGACTAACTACCATGGACCAAAAGTAAGTTCTCCAACATATACGTGCCTTTGTAACGTCTAACCTGCATGTATACGCGTCTTTGTCTAGATGAACCTGCGTATATGTCTTTTCCTTCATTCTGAAAGCCTGAGCTGAGATCTATTACCAAAGAGAGTTGCCATCAAGGACAACACCTGTGCCATAGTTCTAAATTAGTGCCATAGTGCCAACAAATCCTATCTTTTATCTTTGTTGGGATGCTATATTGCACGTTGTTCTATTTACTATATATCATAATTTGAAGTTGGAAAGATATGTTTACAATGCAAAAATCATAGTCTCAATCAACACATAGAATACCAAATTTAAATAGCACCACACCCTTAACTTTAGCTCCTATCACACATGACCATAACCTTATAATCATGAGCTAGGAATTAAAGGATGATGGAGATCCTTTCTCAGTAGTACTCTCAACATATAATCTTAAGCTATGACTAATACCTTAAGAACGAAGAGTTCTTAGCATAAAATTAGTTTTATAAACCTTTCAAACCCTTAAGTTTTATTCCCTAGGAAATATATGCTTGAGGGCCATAACCATGCCTTATGTCTTAAGGCACAAATGCTCACCAACTGGCCCCTTGGTGCGAATTCAAAAAATATGCCACACTATTTGCTAGTTCATCTACTAACATCACCACTACCATGTGGTGGTCTCTTAGGGATGTCATGTGTCATATGTCAATAGGCCACTTGGCCACCCAATAGGGACAAAAATACCATTCACTTGTCATATGCATGGCATACCACGTCATCATATTTTTCCATGTCACCTTCCACCTATAAAATGTCCTCTTATAATTGGGCCATGCTATCCTCCTTGATGCGTCACTATTGGTTCTCATCCACTTGTCACTAGTACAAAGGGGGTCCCATATTCTGTGTTTTGAAACACTTTTCTTTGTTGATTAAAATTTCCTTAGACAGTGATATTCACATTATCTACCATTTCCATGATGAATATATGCTCCCTTGAGTTTGTCTATCGTAACAATGGTTCCAAATTGAGCTCCTAGGAACCTCTCTATTTAACCACCACGGTAGGACATGAATTTGCATGTTATCTGATGGGGACATACCCATCTCTTCGAATTTGTCTATCACACTGAGCACTTCATCCAAGGACTTTGTGATGGGATGTGAATGTTCACATTATCTAACAAATATTTCACTACGACATTCAAACTATCAGACTTCACTCACACTGAAGAAGATATCAAATATTTAAAGAAAATGTTTGCTAGCTTAGGGTATAAAAAGGTAGACATCATCAAGAACATAAAAAGAGAAAAAGCTGGAAATAAAGATAAGTATATCGTTCCAAGCCCCCAGGTGGCTAGCAGAAAAGCGCCTGTTCCGTACATTCAGGGAGTCATAGACAAACCGGCTAGGGTTCTTAGAAAGAAGGATATCAAAGCCTCTTTCAAATCCCTATCAACCATTGGGAAAAGAGTGAAATCATTCAAAGATAACCCTGATCACCTATAATAGAAAGGAGCCTATAAGATCATATGTTCTTGTGGAAAATGTTATATTGGGGAGACAGGGAGATCTTTTAAAATTAGACTAAAAGAACATGGCGCAGACATAAAAAATGGTAGAAATCGATCCTCAACCCTAGCAGAACATTCACAAAAAACATGTCACCATATCTCTGTCGAAGACACCAAGATTATCACCATTTAGGACCAAAAGTACAAGCGAAAACTTCGAGAATCCCTTGAAATTATGAAACATCCACACAATCTCAACAGGGATGGGGATTTAGAACTGAGTATAAGTTGGTTTCCCTTACTCCCTCGGGAACATATATCAACTCATTCCATTCTCCATTGAACCTCTTATCCCTATCCCCTCTCCTCCTCTCTTTCCTCCCCTCATACACTTGTTTTTCTCAATCCTCCCCCAATCCACCAACCTCGACCCCCCTTTTTCCTACCCAAAGATAGGTTGTAATTGTATAGCAGTATCTGAGAACATATCTTGAGGACGTCCTAGAGCACTCATAGTATCATTATGAATATACAAACAAAACTAGTCTTTGCACTAGTATTTAATAACCCTCCCTTCTTACAGTTGGTTCCCTTTCTTTTCCCTCCCTAATCTCATCTTAACTACTGCTATCTTTTGTGCCCCCACTTTATTCCCATCTCCTTATTTGAGCTTCCTTTCTCTAATTATTACTAATCATAATAACACCTATTAATAACCCCATATTAATCATAAAAAACCATCATATTAATAATACCTCTAATTTAGTGTAACTTCCGTTGTCAATTTATTTATCGAAAAACCCGACATATTAAAAAACAAAACAACTCATCAACTTATTATGTATGTTATTAACTACTATAACAATAAATTAAGAATATAAATATAAAGATGAACACTAGGTATTTTTATCATAAGATGATTAATTAAAATATAATTTTTTTTAAAAGTTCTTAGATTCATTACTTATAGAGGTAGGAGTGTCCTAGTAACTAGTTATATTAAGTAGAGGAACTCTTTTCACATTAATATTATTGATAGGATTAACAATTTATTTAGTGTGTTTGGTTATTAGACTATAATAGTGAAATAGAATTATTTACTACTCATTTTAATATTATTGTAATTAGATCATAAAATTATAAAAATAATATTGCATTTACTATTAAATTATAATAAATATTGTTAGGTTAAGGTTTAATAAGTAAATTGCTTTATAAATCAATTTATCATTATTTTATTAAAATAGAAATAAAATAATTGAAAATTTCAATAAATAACTGCGTTGGTCAGCTCTTTTCTCTCTTTCTCATCCTTCTCCTATTTGTCGTTCCAATTTATCTTTTCTTCTCTCCAGGATTTTTTGTGATAATGGGTCATGGTATTGACTCAAAACGTCGAAAACTAAAAATGAAAAGCGTGGAAGTTTCGAATTCTCATAATCAAAATACTCACCACATAAGTCTCCAAACTCTAATCGACACCCTGCACATAAGGGAATGTTGGAATGAGATTCATTATCTTGAGAAACTTAGGGTTAAAATTCAGAAGAGAGAAGCAGATATTTTCTTTTTAAAGCATTGCTGTGATTTTCACCTCATCCCTCATTTTGCGTGCATGAAGCATAGACTACACAACCATCATAACCAAAGAGCCTCTGATAGGCTTATTTTATCCCTTCTATAGCATGAAATTTGAAGAACAAAGTTCTCCCTTGACCGACTGTCATCCATAGCTTTCAAAAGACATTTAAAAATGGCTGCAGCAATCAAATCAGACCTCTGGGATGTGATTGATGCCTCAGCTACTTTGGAAGATTAAATATAATGAAGTCAAGCTCGTGAAAAACAAAAAGATAAATAAATTGAAAGCTAGGTGTATGGAATTTAAAAATTTTAAAAATACAACGTTGGTGGCTACTGCATATACTTCTGAAACCTGTGACACTAGAGGACGCGGCTCTTCATACCTCAGCGTAAATAATGAAATGAGTAAAAATTATTGTGCAGACAACATAAGGGTGAAATCCTCTGTGTCAAACAACAATGACATGTGCATTCAGAAAAATTTGAATATGGTTCATCCGTTGGTCTTTAATGCAAAAAATGAAAATAAATCAATATCAAAAACCACCAGCTTGGCTATAAATCCCTCAATCTGATACAAAATCTCCACTCTCACCCATTCCTTTGTAGTCTAGACCAAAAATTGCACCTGTGTAGGCACATCAGGCGATGCCAGTAGTTCCAATTCTCAACATAGAAATTTAACGTAAGTGGATTCTACTAATGGTGAGATGGATCAGGTAAGCGATGTAAACCCTAACTCAGGAAATCCTTTACATGCTTTAAGAAATTCGAATATAGTTAGTTCCCTTAATAATAATAATCTCAATTCATTTACCCACGTTGATGATAATAATGACTTGGCTTGTTTAGGACATTCAAATAGTGTTTCCCCTAATCTTGGTAGAAATAAAAAAGTAGTTAACATCTCATCATCCAATTTATCTAAAGAGGAAGTCGAAGATCTTAATAAAGGGTTAAACTTTGTGGTGGCCCCTAAGCAAATTCCCTTTGAAGAAATCATTTGCAACCTTGAATATGGAATTCAAACACTTAGGGATGAAGAGAGAGAACAAATTAGACAAGAGTGTGTCGACATTTTAAGTAAAGAAAGGCCTCCGAAAGGAAATTTAAACCATGAGCGATTAATGGCCCTAAAGTATCTAATAAGCAATGAACACATTGTCATATTGAAAGCAGATAAAGGTGGGATGACAATAATTATGGACATAAATGATTACATATCCAAAATGAAAGAGCACTTGTATAATAGTGGTAGCTATGAAAAGCTCAAAGATAACCCCATTTCCAAAATTACTAGAATTGTTGAGAAATCCATCAAAGACTCTAACTTCGATGAAAAAGTAAAGAAGTGCTTCTCTCTTGATAGTGAAATCACCCCTCGAATTTATGGTGCCCCCCTTCGACCTATCGTAAACACTATTGGGACTTCCACATATGAGTTGGTGAAATATGTTTCCAATGTCTTGTCCCCTCTTGTTAGCAAGACTAGATCTTTTATTAAAGATTCTATCCATTATGTGGAATTCATTGAAAATTAAAAGTTGGATCATGGAGATAAAATTGTTAATTTTGATGCTATTGAAATTTTCACAAAGATCCCATTAGAAGAGGCTATTCAGGTTGTAAAATAAGTCGCAGATCCCCAAAATGCAAAACTTGTTGAGATATGTCTCTGATCCACCTTCTTCACCTTCCAATGTGAATTATTTGAACAAAAAACTGGGGTAGTTATGGGATCTCCCTTATCACCCATAGTAGCTAACCTCTTTATGGAAAAATTCAAAAAGAAAGCTCTTGACGCCTACCCCTTGAAGCCAAAATTTTGATTAGGTTCGTTGACAAAATGAGTGTAAATTGGTCGCATGGAGACAAGGAGTTGAATAATTTTCTAGAGCACCTCAACAGCTTATATGAAGACATCAAGTTGACAATGGAGGTTGAAGATAATAATACGATACCATTCCCAGACATTTTCCTTATAAGAAATGAAGATGGAATGCTTGGGCACAAAGTATTCAGAAAGAAAGCGCACATTGATAACTATCTTCATGCTAACTCTCACCATCACCTAGCTTAGAAAATGGGGGTTCTCGAGACTCTGTTCACTAGTGTGTTTAGAATATCAAACTCCACTCACATTGAAGAAGAAATCAAATATTTAAACAAGGTTCTTGCTAGCTTAGGGTATAAAAATTTAGACATCAACAAGAACATAAAAAAACAAAAGTCATAAATAAAGATAAGCATATCGTTCCAGGCCCCCAGGTGGCTAGCAGAAAAGCATATCTTCCGTACATTCAGGAAGTCACAGACAAGCTATCTAGGGTGCTCAGAAAGAAGGACATTGAAACCTCCTTAAAAAAATCAGTCAAAGATAGCCCTAATCACCTACAATACAAATGGGTCTATAAGATCATATGCTCTTATGGAAAATGTTATATTGGGGAGACTGAGAGATTTTTTAAAATTATATTAAAAGAACATGGGGCAGCCATAAAAAATGGTATAACTCGATCCTCATCCCTAATAGAATACTCATAAAAAACATGTCGCCATATCTATCTTGAAGAAACCAAGATTATCTCCAATGAGAACCAAAAGTACAAGCGAAAAAATCAAGAAGCCCTTGAAATTATAAAACATCCGCACAATCTAAACAGGGATGGGGGTTCAGAAGTGAGTAGAATTTGATTTCCCTTACTACCTCAGGAACCGATACTGGCTCATTCCCTTCTTCATTGACCCTCTTATCGTTGTCCCCTCTCCTCCTCTCTTTCCTCCCTTCATACACTTGTTTTTCTCAATCCTCCACCAATCCACCAGCAACCCCGCCCTCCCCCCTCCTCTTTTTCCTACCATAGTCCCTACACTAGTAATTAATAACCCTCCATTCTTACATTTGGTTCCCTTCCTCTTTCCTTCCTAAGCTCATCTTAACTGCCCCTATCTTTTGTGCCCCTCTATTGTCATCTCCTTATTTCAACTTCCCTTCTTTAATTATTACTAATCGTAATAACACCTATTAATAACTCCATATTAATCATAAAATATCCTCATATTAATAGTACCTCTAATTTAGTGTAACTTCCCTTGCCAATTTATTTATCGGAAAAACAGACATATTAAAAAATAGAGCAACTCATCTACTTATTATTTATCTTATTAACTACTATAACAATAAATTAAGAATATAAATATAAGGATTAACACTAGGTATTTTTATGATAGGATGATTAATTAAAATATAATTTTTTTTAACTTCTTAGATTCATCAGTTATAGACGTAGGAGTGTCTTAGTAATTAGTTACATTAATTAAAGAAACTATTTTCACATTAATATTATTGATAGGATTAAAAAATAGTTCAATGTGTTTGGTCATTAGATTGTAATAGTGAAATAGAATTATTTATTACAGATTTAATATTATTGTTATTAGATCATAAAATTATGAAAATTATGAAGAATTTACTATTAATTATAATAAAATTTTTATGTTAAGTTTTAATAAGTAATTTTCTTTATAGATAATTTTATCATTATTTTATTAAAATAGAAATAAAATCATTGAAATTTTCAATAAATCATTGTATTCGTTAGCTCTTTTCTCTTTTTCTCATCCTTCTCCTATTTACCTATCCATTTTATCTTTTTTTCTCTTTAGGTTTTTTTCCTCATGAGGGATCATAGTATTGACTCGAAATGTCAAAAACTCAAAATGAAAACTGTGGAAGTTTTGAATTCTTATAATCAAAAAATTTCTCTATTCATCAGCTTCGTCAACGTTGCCACCATGCCCAACACTTGGATTGGCCCTTCCATATTTGCCTATAAATTTTTACATCTAGTAATAGACATATCTTCATCTGAATGGGTCTAGCAATTATCACACCATGTCACCAACATTCCATGTGCCACCCTATGCCACGTGTCATCTACCAGGGTTGAATCGATATTATGACTAATTTAAATGACTATTTCCAATTTATGGCTTCCAATTTGATTAACAAAAAATCATGCAAGTAGCATCATAAGGAGAAGCATGAATCACAAGAGAAAAATAATCAATATACACATGAAACACATAGAGGGAGAAAATGTATGTGGAAATACACAAAGGGAGAAAATCCCATATCTTGTATTTAGTTCTTTGTGTAAATACAGACCGCAACTTCTTATTATATTATGTTTTCTAGAACCAACTACAAGGAAGCAACAACTCCCCGATTTACAAGCACCCACTCGCAAGAGAACCAACCCCTGTTTTTTTGCTAACACTAATGAGTAGGAAGCACCAAATCCATGATTTGCAAGCCACTAAGTGTAGGAGTCATTTTCCCCAACTTATTTCTTAGACACCTACATAAAGGAAGCTCTAGCTCCTTCATGTGTAGGCACCAACGTGGTAAACAATGTAGACTCTTTTTTCATTCATTTTGAAAATTAAATTTGTAGGTGCTCTCTTCATATTAAACTTTATGCTCTCTGCTACAACTCTCACTCAGCTCGATATTTCAAAGTGCATAGTTTATTACAGTTTTATTTATATTGTAGATACACATTATTATACAATGTGTATATTTATGTTAATAGGTATTTTTATTTTGAAATAAGGTTATTAAATTTGAAAGTTACATATTGATAATTATTAAGTGGAAGGTGTAGATTTAACATACACAAAGTATTTTAGAATATTCATAGTAATATACACAAATCAAAGGTTGTGATGCATCCCATAGTAGTTGTGTCTTTTATGCTCTTTTAAATAAATTGATTAATTAAAATAAATTGTCATATGAGTGAGTTAAGGTTTTTTAGACATGTGGAATTGATAAGCAATTATATTCCCCATGGTATCATAACAAAACCTCTTTAAATATTAGGAACCACCCTAATAATGTCCTGGGAAATTTCCATATGTAAAAATCATATTCCATGTTTTCTTGAATGGTTATATATGATAATAATAATAATTTAAATAAAGTTATAATTTTGTTAGTTTATGATTTTTTAAAATTTTATTAATGTGAGACATATCATGAAGTGCTTTGATGCTTATTAATCCTGTGACCACTATTTAATTTGGCATTAACCAATACAAGTTCTAATATTTAACCTTATAAATAATTAAATAATCTATATTCTAATTAAAAATAATAATTTGTTAACATTTCATTGATTACAAATTTGTATATCTTATCATTTTAATTAAAAAATTAATTTCTTAACATTTCATTAGTTAAAAATTTATGTATCTTATTTCAATGTTTCTAACATTTGCCCCCATATAACCCATGAAGTTTTCTCACCCTACAACCTCAATATTTTTCACGCGAATCATGCTGGGATCATGTAACCTAATTAAACAATCACCTAGTTAAACAAATTGGGTTAACAGCTAAAACATCGTTGAGTGAATCATGCATGCATGCATGATAAATGAAACATCCTGATGTTTTAGTTAAGGAATAATAAGATTTTCTTAAACAATATACATTTCATCTAAAAAAGTATTTAAATTCTTCTTCGTTAAAAATCATTTCTTCTTTTTCAAAATTATTTATTTATTTATTTATTTTCTTCTTATGGTATTTTCTATTTCATATCTCTTTTCTTCTCATACTCCTGGGAAGATCGAATCTCGATAATGTTACAATGTTTCTCGTTGCCCATTTTCTCAGCGCTTTCTATCTCTGCAAATGGCGATTAAACCATGGGAAGGACATCTATATGTATAGGTTTATTGTAATAAGCATAGCATTGAGAATCACATTGAATTTGTTGAGAATATTGCAGAGGTTATGCACCGTGGAATGCTGCTACCAACAGATTTTGATAGATGATGGAATGTTGTTAACGACAGATTTTGATGATTTTTATGGATGATTGTAGTGGTCCTCGTTGGTACATTGTAAGCCTTCGTCGGTTGCAGGTATATCCTCAACGTCAACCAATCACATTCTTGGGGCCTATAGGTGTCGACAATTTCATCGTCCTTTGTCATAATTAATATGATTATTTGAAATTTTATTTGGGCATAGGGATAGAAAATTGTACAGAAGCCATATGTTCCTATAGCTAACATTGCTAATAGGTTCAATTCTTAGAAGCGTTTCCTACGTGTATGGCTTCACTGTGGGGATTGTAGTGTTTGTTTTTCATTTGAAGTATGTTTGACATTCAATTCGTAGTTAATAGAGGTGACTTGCAGAAGAAGAGAAACCTGGTATGGTAAATTGAGCGATAAATTATAATGGTTCTCATTGTAAACCTAACCTTCGCAAGCCACAGGTACAGCCTTAACCTCAACCAACACTTCACTGCAAATATGGACAATTGATGAGTGTCCATAACCGGAACATAAATAAATATGAGATATGCAAGAGAATATATTTTCTCATATCATCTGGATAGGTGGAGGTTTTGTCACATTCGAATGTATTCTGTGTGATTTAAGGGCTTACGGTAGAAGTCGTGGAAGCCAGTGCCAATGCCATGCCTTAGTAAATATATTTCGCTTGTTATTTGTGTTATATATTAATACTGTATTGCATAATTCATGTTTTGTTCCTTCTAAGTAGATTACAACTCTGCAAATTACAATGCATTAATTGGTGTAATTGACTCCATTACCCATCTTTTTTCACTAATGCTTTAAATTAATTTTAACAACATAAGATTGAGTTATTTTTGTTTATTCCATTTTAAGATAGATATAGTAGGCTAAATTAATATTTTATATTCATTTTAATAATTATCTGAAAGTAATACTATACTTGAGATAGATATGTGGTTATGGATTGAAAATCAATTTAACTTAATTTTAAATTATTGATCATAATCATAATTTTTTATTTTAATAAATTTTTTAATTCTTAATTTTCTTTAATACATAACAAACATATTTATTTTTATCATCTAACATTTGATTAGTTATTTTTTTATCATCTAAAATTTGTTTATTTATTAAAGTTAATACATATAAATTTATTCATTTTTAATAATCTGAGATTTCTTTATTTATTAAAGTTACGCATATAAATACTTTGTTGTAATTTTAAATTTAAAATTAATAATATAGAGAAGAATTAAAAAATATTTATTATTTTTTATTAATTAATTATTTTTTTATTATTTTAGAATAAAAATACTAATAAATGAAAAAAATATGTTTTGCAAACATATTACTTTACTCTAATTAATATTTTTGTATTTTCATTAACATATATGGCTAATTATCCTAATTTGCATTTTGAATGGTGAATATTTTCTTATGACAAGTGGGAGCTAATTTATTTGCAAAATTACATCGATATAGTTTGTTGTATTAAAAAAAATATTATCTTTTATATGTGCAAAAGTAATAGATTTAATTATCATAGATTTGTTTTAATTTTGGATCTATCAAGTGTCTAGACAAATCAAATTTTAAATTGATTTAGTTTGTTGCATTAAACCAATCATTATCCTTCACATTTGCAAAAGCAATGGATTTAATTAGTGTAGGTCTATTTTAACTATGGATCTATCAAGTGCCAAGAGGGGTCAAATCTCTTGAGGTGTAAATCTTTCTTCAAGATTTTTGCTAAAAAAGGAGGTTTAAAGATTGAACTTAGGTTTACACCTTAGTGATTTGATCCCTGGGTGGTTGATAGATCCAGAATTAAGATGCATAAAACATAAATTTTCATACCTAAGAACTATAAGTTTTGGAAGATAAGGAACATTCACAAAAGCTTGAAAGGAAGAAGTTACTGCACTTTCAGAAACGATGCATAAAACATAAATTTTCATACATAAGAACTATAAGTTTTGGAAGATAAGGAACATTCACAAAAGCTTGAAAGGAAGAAGTTACTACACTTTCAGAAACACACTCTCGCATGATGGAGAACAATAATAAATAGAGGTATTTTTGGTCTGATAATTTTCTAAATTTTTTAAAACTTTTCTTTTACCACTCTCATGCTAGAGGACAACAATAGTTGGATAAGAAAAATTATTGAAATAGAATCCCCTAATTTATTTTGAAAACTTCGCACCAAAGACAATTTAATACAAAAATAGAGGTATTTTTTGTTTGAGATTTTTTTTTAATTACACAAACTATTCACAAAATATTTAAAATATAATTAAAAATAAAACAAAAGCAAAGAATCACTATGTAAATCTTGGGACTATACATAGTCCTCACATAAAAGCATTCAAAATTGTACCAGAAATTGACAATTGATTATTTTGATGTGTGGGAAATTCATTAGGATATTATGCCATTAAATAGGCTACATTATGGGATTTAATTTTGCACCACAAAATGACAATTGATTATTGTTTTAATGTGTGGGAAATTCATTAGGATATTATGCCTCTAAATAGGCTACATTATATCAAGGGAAAAAATCATGGGGTTGAAAACCATGAGCCAAAATGTTTACATAATAGTAAATTGACTATTTTATTTTAATGAGATAATTTTATTTTTTATTTTATAGGCTACCTTAGAGAAAAATGCTATAGGAAAAAGCTCTTGGTTTTGAAGCGAGCCAAAATGTTTTATATAGACAAATTGACTATTTTATTTTAGTTAAATAAATTTTGTTATTCTATTTTTTTATATTATT
>APFE031173865.1:0-18719 GCA_000404065.3 Pinus taeda | reverse complement strand
AATTTTTTACGTAAAAATGTTAAAGATTACACAATATCTCCCATGTTAGGATGGATGGTTTTTAAAATTTTTTTTATTTATATTTTATGTAATTTGACTAAGTCAAAATGTTTAACTGGACAAGACAAGACATTACCACATCTCTTCCATATGCAATAAAATAGGATTTGCACCACATGTTGCAATGGGAATGTTGTAACGCAATGGCATAATATATGTCTCATTCATCAACTCTTAATGACTGACCTTTTGATTTAATGTAAAAGTGATTTTCACCTCTTGAGACATTTTTTCCCTTTTTACACTCAATAAAGACACCAAAAGAGAGACTACTACTTCCACCACCCTCTGTTGTAGAATGCTCTTCTCACCACAAAAATGACAGCACGATTATGATTATCCATGGAAAATTTCATATCTTCACAGGAATTGACTTGTTAATAATACTATATGGAATTTCAAGGAAGTACAAGCAAGATGTCTCTTTTGAATGTTACATTTCATAGTCCAATGCATGAAAAAACAAACTCTATAGCAATGAGAACTAAATAAAACCAACTATCTATAAACACCTAGCTCTAGTTTTTGAATCTCTTTGGATCCTTACTAAAATAATAAGATATAGTTCAACCTGGTCCTATTTCTAAGGGAAATAAGAATACAAACATTTATCCACATTGCAAATATTAAAGATAGAACACAACACATGTGGGACTATTGCAAGTCAATTCCAAACACCATAACTCCAAAGCATTGCTGAAATGAAATGGAATATTTCCCTTGAAAATTTATGGGATGAAGATAGTAGGTACTGTAGATGATTTTAACCATAAAATATTTTGTAGATGACGAGGGAAAAAAATTCCCCAATTTAAATAACTGTCAGCGCATTGTCTCGTGTCTCTACACCATGTCACAAATTTTCGCATTAACGAGTGAGAAAACTGAATGAGAAAAGTCTTGACTTGATCCATTTCATTAATTAGAAATAAATACAACAACAAAATCTATTGTAGCCCAGTTAGAACACTTGTTCCAGGGGTCGTACCATAGATATATAGTTACTTCACTACAATTCAGAGTTCCATCTATCATCCTCCTCCTCTGGTTTAGATAAGGAGGTCCATAGGGTAAGATACTTTATGAGATAGGTTGGATTTCTTAGAATGCTTCTTTTAAAACATTGCTATAGATATATAGTTACTTCACTACAACACAGAATTGAAACCAAATAACTGAAGATGAAGATAGTTTACATAAGGAGTTACAGAGGGTAAGGTACTTTAGGATATGGTAGAATGGACCAAATAAGAAAGGGAGCCTTGTAAAGGTGCATTGATATATGTAGAAGGTTATGGTTTCTCATAATCATTTCGGTCATCACGAAATCAATCCATGATGTCCGAGCCTCCCAGCAAGCTCCCACCAAGATGTTGGGATTACGTGCATTGTTGTACAAAGATTGGAATCATGCACTGGATTAAATGGGTTGAGGCCTCCCATCTCAACTCCCACCAAGATGTTTGCATTGGGTGCATTGTTGTACAGAGGTTGGAAGATTGCGTTGAATGGAATGGGCTTAGGATAATTTGCCTTACATGGAAGAGAAGAGCCTTTGTGATGAATACATTTTGGATAGTGGGAACCATATCCAACCATGTATGAAATCTTGAGAGGATAATTCCCCAATATGTAATGAACCTTCATTGAAAAAGCAAAAACACGAGATTGAATCAGACCCCATATACCAATAACTAGATTAAAAGGTTAGAAAAACTAATTAGTGGGTTTCTATGAATCTATACCTAGCGTTTTCCAATAGTTCTTAGTCTCTTTGGACTAAAATTCATTGACCCATAAGTTACTACATGTTTGGAGGAGCTCAGGTATTTAGCATAAGTGAGGAGAAGGAAGGAAGATGATGTAACATATTGCAAATTTCTATTAGACATTGTGTAAAGAAGCCCTCCTTGCTTACACAAGAATATACCCAAAGTTAGAACCAAAATAATGCTAAGGAGAGAGCATGCATACCCTTCAAAACCAATGAAAAAAGTAGAGACCTAGAGTATATTGAGCATGTGAAGGAGATATCCAAGGAGAAAAGATAAGATATAATTTTCAGCATGTACTTTGTAGTCATGAAGAGACTTCACTTTTCGTAGTAGGAACTCCTACACACATTCAAACCATGCAATAGATCACAAATTCAAACCGAGTAGGCACATAATCATATTGAAACCAAGTGAGTATATAAGAATGTGCTAACAATCACTAAATAACTACTGAACAAAAAAAAAAGATGGTGTTATACGTTTGATAGGAGGACTCGAGCACCTTCATGTTTATTGTCCCACCAAAATATATGTTCTGATTCATTAGCTCCTAATGACTCGCATTTTTATTGAATGTAATTTAGATTAGTTGGGTTGTGTGTTGCCTTATGCAACCAAATAGCTCCCCAAAGTAGTTCATCCTGAGATGATCCCAAAAGAAAGTTGGTCATAAATCTTCAAAGTCATCTCGCAAGCTAAGAATCATCTCAAAATTTGACATTACATTTAACAGTACCTCATATTCATAGTATGAGAAATATAATGGAAAGACTCCAAATCTAAGTGAGTCACTATAAGTTCCTTTGTGCTAATCATAAAAATCAAATACTTGAGAATCCCAAGCCACCAAGGTCAGTTGTGGGAATTTACAGTGAATGCATACAAGGTAAACTTAAAAGAGGTAATGATTTTAGTACTTACCCTCATGGAAGTATGAATTATCCATTTGGAATATGAAGGGTTAGGTTTGTGAAATAAAAGCGATGAAACTGTAAGTGTTGCAGCTGTTTTAGCCTTAACATTTTAACCCATATGTTGACTGTCAATTTCTATAAATAGTGCAAGCTATGTCCATATCGTCTGGCCTTTCCCAATATTTTTAATGAGTGTTGGGATCCTCTACCTAACATAAGTTTGAACATTGAATAGATTTTATCCATATGATGAAAAACAAGCAAAGTATCTTGTATGGTTAGTCAGATAAACAATGGTTATAGCTACAGAGCATGACATAGGTTAGGTTGCAGAGAGTTGAATCGTTGTGTACTATATAGGAATTTACCTGGACATATATGGTGCCTGGATGTGCAGTTTCGTTTAGGAGGTTATATTTGGCCCAATGAATGACATCCTTTGAGTTGGTTAGCTCACCACCCATGAACCTATTGAATTCAAAAACACTGCATGACAACATCATTATAGTGAATTCCATTGGAAACCCAAATTTAACGTTATCTCCTACATCATAGTATCTTCCAACCAAGTCCACCTGCAGAATAAGAAAACCAAATAACTAAAATTGGAAGTGCAAAGTGGTTATCACCTCTTGAGACATTTTGTCCCTCTTTACACTCAATAAAGACACCAAAAGGGAGACTTCTACTTCCACCACCCTGTGCTGTAGAATGCTCTTCTCACCGCAACAATGAAAACGTGATTCTTATTATCCATGGAAAATTTCATGATCATCAAAGGAATTGACTTGTAAATAACACTACAAGGAATTCCAAGGAAGTACAATCAAGATGTATCTTCTGAATGTTAGGTTTCAAAGTCCAATGCATGAAAAAACAAACTCTACGGCAATGAGAACTAAAATAAAACCAATTGCCTATAAACACCCAACTCGAGTTTTTAAATCTCTTTGGCTCCTTAGTTACCTAGACATATATGGTGCCTGGATGTGTAGTTGCTTTCAGCAGGTAATTCGTGGCCTAGTGAATGACATCCTTTGAGTTGGCTAGCTCACCACCCATGAACCTATTGAATTCCAAAACACTCTATGACTGAATCGCTGTGGTGAGTGCCATTGGAAACACAAATTTTACGTTGTCTCCTGCATCATTGTATCCTCCAGCCAATTCCACTTGAAAAATAAAAATGTAATAATGAAAAATGGAAGTGTAAAGTAGTTTCCAACTCTTGAAATAATGAAAACTGGAAGTTTAAAGTGGTTTCAACCTCTTGAGACATTTTGTCCCTTTCTACACTCAATAAAGACACCAAAAGAGAGACTGCTACTCCCACCATCCTGTGTTGTAGAATACTTTTCTCACCACAAGAATGACAACATGCTTCTGCTTATGCATGGAAAATTTCATGATCTTCACAGGAATTGACTTGTTAATAACACTATATGGAAGTCCAAGGAAGTAAAACAAGATGTATCTTCTACATGTTATATTTCACAGTCCAATGCATGAAAGAAAAAACTCTGTAGTAGTGAGAACTAAAATAAAACCAACTGTCTATTAACACCCATCTCGAGTTTTTGAATCTCTTTGCTTGCTTACTAAACAAAAATTCTTGTTCAACTTGGTCATATTTCTAAGTCAAAGAAGAATACAAACGATTATCCATATTGTCAATATTAAGGATAGAACTCTACATGGGTGAGATTATGCGTATTAAGCATTTGGAGGGGAAAGTGTCGCGATAGTGATCGATCCTCAACAATATTCCACAAACAACCATGGAATAAACTACTTTTCAATTCTTCTTATATGGGAAAAAAGAAAAATACTAATGCATTAGCCTACCAGACAAGTCTGTTGCCATATAATGTGAGTAAACTTAAAACAACATGCCAGATAATAGAGAAAAGAATCCAAACAATCAATGGGACAAGTGTAATGAGAGATATTCCTGAAGGATGTTGAACTATAATTTGAATATATCTCAAGCGTCACCTTTGTATAACTCCATGTTTATGAAAATGATCTACTTATTGGCAGAGTTGATACATGAAGCTCTGTACACCAAAAAAAGGCATGCAGGAATGAGATCCCTTTCATTAATATATTTCCATTATGTTATAGATCAAGGGACTAGTTATGCTCTTCTACTCGCCTAAAATACAATGACAGGGTGTCAACAAATATGATTCTGTTGTAGCAATGAGGGAGAAAGAGTAGTAAAATATCAATGAAGGAATGCATAGTCCTCAAATGTCACATGCAAGCTCTGTCTCAACATTTAGTGGTCCAATCTCAATTAATGCTTTGTAACATGGCTACTGTTGCAATCCCCCATGGATATTTTTGAGGTCTAAATTTATGGTATTTCTTTGAGATCAATGGAAATGTCACTATCTTTCGTAAATACATTTAGATGTTTATGAAAACTATAGGAGATACTTAAACTCATTTGGTGATTTGCAGAATCTTGTATTGCCATAAGATAATATCAAGTCTTCTATCAAGGGAGGTAATGGAAGTATAAATAGGACACCTAGTGATCGAATGGTACAAAGGAACAAGAGGCTAGTGAAACTAAGTCCTTGGGCCCTAGCTTGTATGAATGTTGAAGAGGTTTCAAGGGTAGCTGCCCAAGCAAGAAAGAAGTCCAAAGTTTTGTGTCCCATATCCAAACAAGAAGGTATCATAGTGATAGAGATAGAAAATAGATTTGAAAGAAGCAATAGATATCTAAGCATAGAAATAAAGTATCTAGTGGAAAATAAGAGACAAATTTACAAACGTGGTAGGACACCATCTTCCATAAAAAATTTCCCTTTTGCAAGATATTTGAAGTCAACTAAAATCGTATGAATCTCGAAATAAGTTAAATTTCAATGGCAATGACGATATTATGGATATCAAGCAGCCAATTATGGAGGTCTCTGTTGGATTGGCTCCTCTATAGTTAGAGGCATGTAGTGCATTCAAATCTAACCCAGCAATGTCTACTAGTGGGTTGATACCATCATCAGTTGAAAGTAGTCTTGCTTCACCTTATCTTCAAGATTTCAGGGAATCAATATCAAACAAGAAATACATATCAATGCTTTCAGCAACTTCTTCATGCATTATTACTAAAGGTCCAAAGCTCCAAAGGTCTACGAGTGATGGCTATGAAGCATCTGGAGGGGAAAGTGCCAATGATAGTGACCAATGCTCAACAACATCTTGCAAACCACCATGGAATAAACTGCTTAAAATTATACTTATATGGGGAAAAATAAAATTGCTAAGCCATTACCCTACGAGACAAGTCCACAGCCAGACAGTGTGAGTAAACTAAAAACAACAAGTCAGAAAACAAAGTGAAGAATGCAAGCAATCACTGGGAAAGATGTAATGAGAGATATTCCTGAATGATATTGAAATTGTAATTTCAATATATCTCAAGCATCACTTGTGCATAACTCCATGACTATGAAACTGATCTACTGTTTTGCACATTTGATACATGAAGCTTTGTACACCAAAAAAAGGCATGCAGGAATGGGAGCCCTTTCATTGATAGACTGCCATTATGTTATAGATCAAGAGACTAGTTATGCTCTTCTACTAGCCTAAAATACAATGGCAGGGTGTCAACATGTATGATTCTATTGTAGCAATGAGGGAGCAAGAGTAACAAAATATGAATGAAGGAACACAGAGTCCTCAAATGTCCCATGCAAGCTTTATCTCAACATTTAGTGGTTGAAGCTCAATTAATGATTTACAACATGGCTCTTGGTGCAATCCCATGCGGTTATTTTTTAAGCTCTGAATTTACAGTATTTCTTTGAGATCATTGCAAATCTCACTATCTTCCACAAATACATTTATATGTTTATGAGAACTACAAGAAATACTTAACTCATTTGGTGATTTGCAAAATGTTGTATTGCCACCAGATAATATTAAGTCTTCTATCAAGGGAGGTAATGGAAGTATAAATAGGACACCTAGTGAGCAAATGGTAGAAAGGAACAAGAGCCCAACGAAAACAAGTCCTTGGGCCCTAGCTCGTATGAATGCTAAAGAGATTTCAAGGGTAGTTGTTGAAGTGAGAAAGAAGTCCAAAGTTCTGCATCCCATATCCAAAAAAGAAGGTATGATAGTGATAGAGATAGATAGTAACCTGGAAAGAAATAGTAGAGATCTAAGCACATAAATAAAGTATCTAGCTGACAATAAGAGGTGAATTTACAAACGTGGTAGGGCAGAATCTTCCATTAACAATTTCCATTTTGCAAGATCCTTGAAGGCAACTAAAGTCTTATGAATATGTGGATAACTCAAATTTCAATGGCAATGACGAACTTATGGATATCAACTAGCCAATTATTGATGCCTCTATTGGATTATCTCCTCTGGAGTTAGAGGCACACAATGCATTTAGATCTAGCCTAGCAATGTCTACTAGTGGGTTGATCCCATCATTGGTTGAAAGCAATCTTGGTTCACTTAATATTCAACATTTTAGGGAATCAATATCAAGCGAGAAATACATATCAATGCTTTTAGCAACTCCTTCATGCATTATTACTAAAGGTCGTAAGCTCCAAAGGTCTATCAATGATGGGTATGAAGCATCTGGAGGGAAAAGTGTCGATGATAGTGTTCGATCATCAACAAGATTCTGAAAACCACCATGCAATAAACTGCTTTTCAATTCTATTTATATAGGAAAAAAACTGTTAAGCCACTACCCTGCTAGACAAGTCTGTTGCCATATAGTGTGTGTAAACTAAAAACATTTGGGTAGACATCAGAGCAATGAATGCAAGAAATCACTTAGAAAGGTGTAATGAGAGATATTCTTGAAGGATGTTGAAACTATAATTTGAATATATCTCAAGCACCACTTGTGCATAACTCCATGTCTATGAAGATGAGCTACTTCTTTGCATAGTTGATACATGAAGCTCTGTAAACCAAAAAAAGGCATGCAAGAATGAAATCCCTTTCATTGATAGACTGCCAATACAATGCAATACTGAGAATGAACATTGAAAGCACATACAAACTCAATGAAAAAAACACGTAAATATTTTTTGGTGGTAAATGAACAACATTGACATTGTCTTGATGCAAGTCTATGAATTTGTTGAATTCTATGTTGAAGTAATCAAATATGAGGAAAAGAACTGTTTTTCTATTCTTGACCACATGCTCCACAAAAAGAAACTTGAATATTTCAATCCAAGTGTTTATGACTATACCCTTTCCAGCTATTGAAGTAGAAAGCAGGGAAACCACATTGATCATGTGTTGCCTTTCAAGAGCTTCAAGATTAGAAATCAGGGCAACCACATTGATCATGTGTTGCCTTTGAAGAGCTTTAAGATTAGATTCCATCGCTTTCTCTCTTCTTCGCAAGGTTGAAAGCCCAAAATTGAATATTTTGGTTAACTTACCTCAAGATTCGAAACAATGGGTAGTTTAAAACTAGACCCTTTCAAGAGATTCAATATTATATTGACATCCCTGTCTCTCTCCTTTGCAAGGTTGAAATCCAAAAATTGAATATTTTGGTTAATGGTACATGAAGGTTTGAAACAATGGGAAGAAATCACTAAAGCCTAGATTTGAATCTTGTTAAGCCAAGATTCAGAGGTTAGGAAAACTATAACTGAACAACATATAAACAGTTTGGAAACAATTTCAGAAGCAAGATTTCACGAAGAAGCTAGATTTCACGAAGTGCAAAAGCAGAAATGCCCTGTAACAAACGAAATTCTTTCTTTTGGCAGGATATGTAACTGTCTCGAGCTTTGTGACTAACTAATTTGCATTAGTGCAGCAACTGACATAACCCTAACCAACCAAAACTCATCATCAAACCCTAACTAACCAAAAATCACATCTGACAGTCAATAATACTTCAATCATCTAGTGTACAAGATCGATGGTTGAAAATGATATAGAGTGGGAGTTAGGGGCATGGATTTCAAAGGAGAATGCCTTACATCTTAATAATAATGATTAGTTCAAATAATTTGTTGTATTAAGAAATTAAATAGATTTATTAGTTATATTTTTTGGTTAATTTTTGGTTAAATATTTTAATCCTAATAAACTTAAATATTATATCACCTTCATAGATGCCCATGATGCAATTTTTTTCATTTGAGTGGGCCTAATGGTTAAGAGCATGTGTTTCCTCCTAAGTGGTCATAGGTTAAAAATGAGAGGGGGGTAAAGTATGTATGTGTTCATAGAGTTGTGTCTCTTGTCCTACAAACAAGGGTGTCTCATACACCAATTTGGTGTTTGTCTTGGTCATGACATTAAAAATGGATAATAATAATATATAAATTTGTAATTTTTCTGAAAACATAATTTTCACTTGAATGACAGGGACTATGTTGCCTTGTAGCACTTGTTATGGATTGGATTGATGCCTATCTACATTTCATAACCATTTAATTTATAATATTGGGCTATTATAATATAATAGATTTTACCTTGTTACTATTAGTAAAAAAAAATTCAATATTAATAAATTAATTTTAATTAGTATTATAAAAATCTAAAATTAAAAGATTATTAATTTGTGCTAATTATTGTTATGTAAACATATTTAACGAAATATTGTTACTTTAATATCCTCAAATATAAATAAGAAACCAAATACACATATATAATTTTAACACCTCTGTAAAAAGAATTTACATCTGTAAATTTCAATTTCTTTTTTAATTTGTATCATTTATTTGAAAAGAAGCTAAACAATATTATTTTTTTAATCATGGAAATAGGATTATCTATTTTAGAATAGGGTTTTCATAATTTTTATTTAATTATCATTAATTAGGAAGATGGCAAGGACTTAATCTCTATACAATATACATTGAAAATTTTTAATAGTAGTAAACGGTTGAGATTTATCTCAAAAACACTTATGTTCCTCTTGCTTAGAATTCTTGAAAATTTAAATTCACTAAAGTGTCATGTCCACAAGCCTTATTGAAATGTTATGCTAATTATTACTTTACTATGTCTTTCTTGTTACTTTTTTTTTGAATATGTGTATATGATTAACTACTACTACTACTAATAATAATAACACTAATAAATTTATAATATTTTTTTTGGTTGGCAATGTGAGATGCCTATCAACATTTATCAATCATTTAATTTATATGGTTTAGCCAGTATAAAAATACAATAAAAATCAATAATATGATTAATTGATAGCAAAAGCATGATAAAACATAGATTTATTAGAGTTCCACATCCATCATGTTTAATTATTACTCCTATATTTATTTATACTCGCTAATTTTTTTAAGATAAATATAATTTCACATCATTCATGTTTAGTCACCACACATAGATAAATACACGTGGATACATATACATTTATAAAAACCTATTCATACTCAATACTACAAAAAAATTTTAAGCTAAATATCTATTAACATAAAGGGATTAAAGAGATTTAGGATGTCCATAGCCTTGCGTGCGAATGGTCTACCATAAGGGTCTTCCACAAGAGAAATGATACCATGAGGGTCTTCCACAGGAGAAACGAAACCACTGACAAAACAACAATACTTTGAGTTTAAACTAGAGTATTTAAGAAAAATAGAGTTTAAGAAGAAGTATAATATAAAAAGGGTAAAGCCTAGGAATGGAAGCAAATTAACCATGAACAATAGTGTTTATACAATCATTCAAATGCATAGCTAGATTAGAAAACCAAAAAACTTAAGAGACTCGATCCATGAAAAGTCTAAGTGGATTTGGATAAATCCACCTTAATGGGTTGGGGTGGCCCTCGTTATAACAACTCAGTCCAAGAGAACGAGCTAGGTGGAGCATAACTTCTTTCTAGTTTAGAACCTCCTTTTCTAACATAAGAAAAAAGTACTCTTTATTATTAGCATTTTTTTACATGTAGTATAAATCAATGGTGAGAAGATACTAGTTTTTGTCTTCTGAGGATATGATTTCTGTTATAAACCCAATCGCATATTTTTTCTAGGACTTTAGAGTCCCAAAAACAGGCATCCTTCTCATAAATTTCTACTTTAAACTCATAGAGCTCCATCTCAACTAGTTCTAGAATATATTATGAGAAAATCCAAGGAGAACCCTCTGCTTACAAGTGAGCCCAAGAACCCCCTATCCCTCTATGTCTGCCAATCCCCTTCAACACATTTCATTTGGTGAATCATGATAACAAACATCAAATTCGATGGTAAGCTTTCTCTCGAGATCGTATTGCATGGCAAAGAGTAGTGGAAGAGAAAGGGCACAAATAACATTTCCCTACTCATAAAAAGTGTGATTGAACCTCAATAATTTACCAAGAAGATAGCTACATAGTGGGTGTGAAAAAGGAAATGGAAAGGGATTAGGGGAAAACATCTAAGTGCACATTATAAATTGCCAATAAAATAAATAAAGCTAAATGGAGGCTATGGAAAATGAATGTCAAATAATAGGGTAGCATATGGAATTAGGGATCAAGCTCAATAGTCATAGCCATTTTGTGTATCCTTCATGCCAGCAACAATGTTAGCATATGGACGAATGTCTTAAAAATGTCAGACCACCCCATGTCATAAACACTAACGAATGGTCTCTTAACCTCATTTAATCACTATTGACTGACATGTCACCCACATTCATTGGGAAAGGTGGTAGCTTCCTTGTAACTTCCCAACTCACCCGATCCAGGGGCACTATTCTATCAGTATTATTAATACTTTTATTCAAATAATTATCCATTTGAAACAACTTTTTAAAAGCCTCAAACCATCCCATGACAGAAACATCTACCAATGATTCTTAACCTCATTTAATCACTATTGGGTGCTATGTCACTTACATTCATTGGGAAAGGTAGCATTTCCCTTTGCAACTTCCCAACTCACCCCATTTAGGGGAACTATTATAAAAGTGAGTATTATTAATATTTTTATCCAAATAAATTTTGGAATAATATATTTTTTAGGTTTTTTTTTTTATTTCATTAAATAGAAGAAAAAAATTGTAAACTAGATGTTTGCTATAATAAATAAAAAAAAATATTACATTTGATTTAAAATACTAAAAAATATAATTTATTAATACTAAAAATTCAATTTTCATTTTAAAATTTTCAAAATCTAATCCCTTTTCAAGATCTTATTTCCTTGAAGTTGAAGCTCCCAAAATTTTTTTAAGTTTTGGAACATTTTCCAATTAATTGGAAATGTTTGATTTATTTTCCTAAATCCTAAAAAGTTGGGAACAAAGATAGCATACTTAAGAAATACCAATTTGAAATGAAAATAGTTTGGAACCATCCATTTCTTATTTGAATTTATCTATTTTTTATTGATTTTATACCTTATAAGAGTGTGATTAACTTCTCAAATTTTCATTTGGAGTGTTTTCTTTCAATTTTTTATAAATAGATAAAATTGTAAGTTTTATGAGTTGTTTAATGGGTTGTTTGAATCCACTTCTCAATCTTCATATTGATTAATTTAGTTTATTTTTAACCTATTTCAAGTTTAGCACTTTAAATATCATTTGAGAATTTTAAACTAATTCAAATAGGTTTATGTTTTTCCCCTAACAACCCTATAATAAACAATAAACAAAAAAGTAACATCATTAAAAATTAGCTTTAAATCTTATTTGAACATTTTCAACAACTTTACATGGGTCCATATTTTGCCACCTAACAACTTTATAGCAACCCTTAAGCAAAGAAAACAACATCATTGAAAATTGAAACTATTAGTATAAAAACAACTAGCGATAATTACTTCAAGAGAATTTGTGACTGTTACTTCAATAGAATTTGTGAATCATCAAAAGGAGAATGCCAAAAAAAATTCAAACTTTGAAACTTAAATTTGGTTTGATATTGAGAAATTTTGATCACCAAAATTTCTGATATAAACACTTTGATATTAAAATTATATTATAATATCTATATTTTTTTTATATAATACTACAATTCCATCATCAAATTTCTTAATATAATATTTGAAATTTTTAATTAAAAATAATATTAATAAAGTTAAATTACAGGTCTTACTCATATTTCTCAAGTATAAACACAGCTCCTACACAAATTACGGGTCTTACTCGTATTCCTAAATACAAATACAGGTCTTACACAAAAAGATAGAAAGCAATTGCATGATGGATGGTATCGTACCGTATGGAATATGGATGAAGACAAACTCGACGAATTGTAAGTTCAACTGAAGCCACCATGACGACCCCATTAGCTTCCAAACACTCATATAATTGATATGGGCTGTGAAAAGGGAGGACAGTTTGTAAAGAGTTGGTGAAAGTACTTACAAAGAAAGTGAGGACATATTATCTTACAATCTACCTTTTCATTAAGTGCACCACTGTGCATCACTTCTAAAAAATAAATATTGTGCAAATAAGCCTTACTTGCACTTCAATTGAAAGAAAAGGTCATGGGATTTTTCTTCCTTTTGGGGAAAGGTGGGTTATCATGAAATTGTATGAGAGTTATTTATATATTTGGATGGGTTTTATTTTTTATTTTTTTATTTGAAATTTATGTATTCAGTGTTGTTTTTGATGGTTTATTAATTTATTTTTGATAAAAATTATACTTCACTTATTTATATTTAATATTAAAGGTATTTGGTATTATTTTAAATATTATTTTAAAGTTGTTTCGTTGAAATCTTTATGGTGGTTTTAATACTTCTATTTCTATTAGTTACAAATCTTTGTTTTAGTTTTATTTCCTTCATTTTGTTTTTGTTTGATTTGTTTTTTCCTTCTATATTATCTCCATTTCATAATTAAGTTTTTCTAATGTTTGAATTTAAAAGGATTTATTTTTAGATTTTAATTAATATTAATTAATTCATATTTTAATTATTTAGTAATGACATTTAATAATATGTATTTTATATTATTTTATTTTTGATAATTTTTTTCGTTTTTTATTATTTTTTAATTTAATTAATCTATATTTAACTCAAATTAACTTAACTATTTTGATCTAATTTTAATGAATTAAAATTTTTTTAATTTAATTATATTTTTTCCTTTTTAATAAAATTTATTTTGAGTTTTTCGAATTTTATAAAATTACAAAATCAAACTCAAACTGGTCATTCTAACTAAATCTTATCACTAAATTTGAGAAAAAGAAACCTACGCAAAGGAGAACCATTAAACTAGGGCCCATGGTTATCCCAATTGTAACTTCCCTTGTCAATTTAGTGTAACTTCCCTGGTCAATTTATTTATCGAAAAACCCTACATATTAAAATAGAGAGCAACTCATCAACTTATTATCTATCTTATTAACTGCTATAACAATAAATTAAGAATATAAATATAAGGATTAACACCAGGATGATTAATTAAAATATTTTTTTAGCTTCTTAGATTCATCAGTTATAGACGTAGGAGTGTATTAGTAATTAGTTATATTAATTAAAGAAACTATTTTCACATTAATATTATTGATAGGATTAAAAAATAATTTAGTGTGTTTGGTCATTAGATTGTAATAGTGACATAAAATTATTTATTACAAATAATAATTATTGTTATTACATCATAAAATAGAAAGAATTATGAAGGAATTTACTATTAATTATATAAATATTTTTTAGGGTTAAGTTTAATAGTAATTTTCTTTATAGAGAATTTTATTTAAAATAGAAATAATATTATTGAAATTTTCAATAAATTATTGTATTGGTGGACTCTTTTCTCTTTTTCTCATCCTTCTTCTATTTATCTATTTATTTTATCTTTTTTTCTGTCTAAGTTGTTTCCTGATGAGGGATCATAGTATTGACTGGAAATGTCAAAAACTCAAAATGAAAACTATGAAAGTTTTGAATTCTTATAATCAAAATATTTCTCTATTCATTGGTTTCGTCAACAATGCCACCATGCCCAACACTTGGATTAGCCCTTCCATATTTGCCTATAAATTTTCACATCTAGTAATAGACATATCTTCATCTGAATGGGTCTTCATCTCACACCATGTCACCAACATTCCATGTGCCACCCTATGCCACGTGTCATCTACCAGGGTTGAATCGATATTATGACTAATTTAAATGACTATTTTGATTAACAAAAATCATGCAAGTAGCATCATAAGGAGAAGCATGAATCACAAACAAAAAAATAATCAATATATACATGCAACACATAGAGGGAGAAAATGTGTGTGGAAATCCACAAAGGGAGAAAATCGCATATCTTGTATTTAGTTCTTTGTGTAAATGCACACCCCAACTTCTTATTATTATATTATGTTTTCTAGAACCAACTACAAGGAAGCAACAACTCCCAGATTTACAAGCACCCACTCGCAAGACAACCAACCCCTGTTTTTTTGCTAACACTAATGAGTAGGAAGCACCAAATCCATGATTTGCAAGCCAACTTCTTATTATATTATGTTTTCTAGAACCAACTACAAGGAAACAACAACTCCCAGATTTACAAGCACCCACTCGCAAGACAACCAACCCCTGTTTTTTTGCTAACACTAATGAGTAGGAAGCACCAAATCCATGATTTGCAAGCCAACTTCTTATTATATTATGTTTTCTAGAACCAACTACAAGGAAACAACAACTCCCAGATTTACAAGCACCCACTCGCAAGAGAACCAACCCCTGTTTTTTTGCTAACACTAATGAGTAGGAAGCACCAAATCCATGATTTGCAAGCCACTAATTGTAGGAGTCACTTTCCCTGAACTTATTTCTCAGAGACCTACATAAAGGAAGCTCTAACTCCTTCATGTGTAGGCACCAATGTGGTAAACAATGTAGACTCTTTTTTCATTCATTTTGAAAATTAAATTTACAGGTGCTCTCTTCATATTAAACTTTATGCTCTCTTCTACAACTCTCACTCAGCTCGATATTTCAAAGTGCATAGTTTATTATAGTTTTATTTATATTGTAGATACACATTATTATATAACGTGTATATTTATGTTAATAGGTATATTTATTTTGAAATAAGGTTACTAAATTTGAAAGTTATTTATTGATAATTATTAAGTGGAAGGTATAGCTTTAACCTACACAAAGTATTTTACAATATTCATAGTAATATACACAAATCAAAGGTTGTGATGTATCCATAGTATTTCTGTCTTTTATGCTTTTTTAAATAGATTGATTAATTAAAACAAATTGTCATATGAGTGTCATATGAGTGAGTTAAGGTTTTTTAGACATGTGGAATTGATAAGCAATTATATTCCCCCATGGTATCATAACAAAACCTCTTTAAATATTAGGAACCACCCTAATAATGTCCTGGGATATTTCCATATGTAAAAATCATATTCCATGTTTTTTCGAATGGTTATATAATGATAATAATAATAATTTTAAATAAAGTTATAATTTTGTTAGTTTTTATGATTTTTTTAATTTTATTAATGTGAGACATATCATGAAGTGCTTTGATGCTTATTAATCCTCCCACGCAAGACTCTAGTTTGTTGACCAGTATTTAATTTGACATTAACCAATATAACTTCTAATGTTTACCTTATAAATAATTAAATAATCTATATTTTAATTAAAAATACTAATTTGTTAACATTTCATTGATTAAAAATTTGTGTATCTTATCAGTAATTAAAAAATTAATTTCTTAACCTTTCATTAGTTAAAAATTTATGTATCTTATTTCAACGTTTCTGACATTTGCCCCATATAACCCCTGAAGTTTTCTCACCCTACAACCTCAATATTTTTCACGAGAATCATGCTGGGATCATGTAACCTAATTAAATAATCACGTAATTAAACAAATTGGGTTAACAGCTAAAACATCGTTGAGTGAATCATGCATGCATGATAAATGAAACATCCTGATGTTTTAGTTAAGGAATAATAGATTTTCTTAAACAATATTTAAATTCTTCTTCGTTAAAAATAATTTCTTCTTCTTCAAAACTATTTATTTATTTTCTTCTTATGATATTTTCTATTTCATATCTCTTTTCTTCTCATACTCCTTGGAAAATCGAATCTCCATATTATGTTACAATGTTTCTCGTTGCCCATTTTCTCAGCGCTTTCTATCTCTGCAAATGGCGATTAAACCATGCGAAGGACATCTACATGTATAGGTTTATTGTAATAAGCATACCATTGAGAATCACATTGAATTTGTTGAGAATATTGCAGAGGTTATGCACCGTGGAATGCTGCTACCAACAGATTTTGATAGATGATGGAATGTTGTTAACGACAGATTTTGATGATTTTTATGGATGATTGTAGTGGTCCTCGTTGGTACATTGTAAGCCTTCGTCGGTTGCAGGTATATCCTCAACGTCAACCAATCACATTCTTGGGGCCTATAGGTGTCGACAATTTCATCGTCCTTTGTCATAATTAATATGATTATTTGAAATTTTATTTGGGCATAGGGATAGAAAATTGTACAGAAGCCATATGTTCCAATAGCTGACATTGCTAATAGGTTCCAGATTTTCTCTTTTTTTTCTTTTTTCATCCATAATTTCATTTCTGAGAAGCGTTTCCTACGTGTATGGCTTCACTGTGGGCATTGTAGTGTTTTTTTTTTCATTTCAATTACGTTTTACATTCAATTCGTAGTTAATAGAGGTGACTTGCAGAAGAAGAGAAACGAGCAAGACACACAATAGTGGGTATGGTAAATTGAACGATAAATTATAATGGTTCTCATTGTAAACCTAACCTTCGCAAGCCACAGGTACAGCCTCAACGTCAACCAACACTTCACTGCAAATATGGACAATTGATGAGTGTCCATAACCGGAACATAAATAAATATGAGATATGCATGAGAATATATTTTCTCATATCATCTGGATAGGTGGAGGTTTTGTCACATTCGAATGTATTCTGTGTGCTTTAAGGGCTTACGGCAGAAGTCGTGGAAGCCAGTGCCAATGCCATGCCTTAGTAAATATATCTCGCTTGTTATTTGTGTTATATATTAGTACTGTATTGCATAATTCATGTTTTGTTCCTTCTAAGTAGATTACAACTCTGCAAATTACAATGCAAATTACAATGAATTAATTGGTATAATTGACTCCATTACCCATCTTTTTTCACTAATGCTTTAAATTAATTTTAACAACATAAGATTGAGGCATTTAATAATTAGTTAATTTTATTTATTCCATTTTAAGATAGATATAGTAGGCTAGATTAATATTTTATATTCATTTTAATAATTATCTGAAAGTAATACTTGAGATAGATATGTGGTTAGGGATGGAAAATCAATTTAATTTAATTTTATATTATTTACCATAATCATAATTTTTATTTTTAATAATTTTTTAATTCTTAATTTCTTTAAATACATTAAACAAAATTATTTATCTTTTGATCATCTAAAATTTGGTTTTATTTAAATTAAAGTTATACATTAATTTTATTCAATTAATAATATGAAATTTCTTTATTTATTAAAGTTACACATATTAAATACTTTTTTGTTAATTTAAATTTAAATTAATAAATTATAGAAGAATTAAAATTTTAATTATAATTTTTATTATAATAATTTTTTATTTATTTTAAAATAAAAAATACTAATAAATGAAAAAATGTTTGGAAAACATATTACTTTACTCTAATTAATATTTTTGTATTTTCATTAACATATATGTATGACTATATATGGCTAATTATCCTAATTTGCATTTTCAATGGTGAAAATTTGATTATGACATGTGGGAGCTAATTTATTTGCAAAACTACATCGATATAGTTTGTTGTATTAAAAAAAAATATTTTTTACATGTGCAAAAGTAATAGATTTAATTACCATAAATCTATTTTATTTCTGGATCTATCAAGTGTCTAGACAAATCAAATTTTAAATTGATATAGTTTGTTGCATTAAACCAATCATTATCCTTCACATTTGCAAAAGCAATAGATTTAATTAG
>APFE031173861.1:0-28181 GCA_000404065.3 Pinus taeda | reverse complement strand
TTTTTCATTCAAATATTTATATGTAAAATATTTTTTCAATAAACGTCAATCTGTATTTTGTTACTTTCATAATAAATCCATTACTTATGTTCACTCTTTATGTGAAGTTCCTTTACTTTCATGTGGGATGTATATTTATAACATGTATTGAGATTTAGGGTATAGGTTCGGCTAGTTTACTATATGTTAGGCTAGAGCGGGGTAGGATAGGCAAGACTAGGATAGGCTAGGTTAGGCTAGGTTAAGCTAGGCTAGGCCAAGCTAGTTTAGGATAGGCTAAGCTAGTTTAGGCCACGCTAGGCTAGGCTATTTTAAGTTAGACTAGGCTAGGCTAGGCTAAGATAGGATAGGCTAGGGTAAGCTAGGCTATCTTAGGTTAGGCTCAACTAGTTTAGTCTAGATTAGGCATGTGTTAGGCTAGGTTGGATAATCTAGTTTAGGAAAGGTTATGCTCTGCTAGTTTAGGATAAGCTACTAAAGGTTAGGCTAGCGCAAAGTAGGCTAAGGTAGGATAAGGCAGGCTAGGATAGGCTTAGCTTAGGTAGGATAGGCTAGGCTTAGGCTAGGTTATGGTAGGCTAGGTAGGGTAGAGTAGGCTAGGATAGACTACGATAGGGTAGGGTATGGTAGGGTATGGCAGGGTAGGGTAGGCTAAGCTACGATAGGGTATGGTAAGCTAAGCTATCATAAGGTAGGGTAGGTTAGGGTAGCATAGGCTAGAGTAGGCTAGATAGGCTTGGGTAGGCTAGGTGGGCTTGGGTAGGCTTAGGATTAGGATAGGGTATGGTTATGCTGGAGTCGGCTAGGGTAGGCTAGGATTAGGAAAGGGTATGCTGGGGTAGGGTAGGTTAGGCTAGAGGATGCTGGGGTAGGCTAGGTTAGGCTAGATTATGCTTGGGTAGGCTAGGTATGCTAGGGTAAGCTAGGTTATGCTAGGTGAGGTAGGGTAGGCTATGGTAGACTAGGGTGTGCTAGGTAGGGTAGGGTAGGCTAGGCTAGGCGAGGTTAGGGTAGGGTAAGGTAGGCTAGCTAGGTTAGGTAGGGTAGGTTATGGTAGACTAGGTAGGCTAGGTTAGGCTAGGCTAGGTAGCTTTGGCCAGGGTAGCGTATCATAGGATGAGCCACACTAGGTAGGCTAAGCTACGCTAGGTAGGCTAGGATAGAGTAGGGTAGGATAGGGTAGACTCGGGTAGGCTAGAGTAGGCTAGGTAGGCTTGGCTAGGCTAGGTGGGCTTGGCTAGGCTAGGTAGATTAGGCTAGGCTAGGGTAGGCTAGGGTAGGATAGGTTAGGTTAAGCTATGCTAGCCTAGGCTAGGTAGGTTAGGCAATGCTAGGTAGACTAGGCTATGCTAGGCTAGGTAGGCTAGGTTATGCCAGGCTAGGTAAAGTAGGCTACGGTAGGCTAGAGCGGGCTATGTAGGCTTCCGTAGGCTAGGTGGGCTTGGCTAGCCTAGTGTATGGTAGGCTAGGCTAGGTAGGTTGGGTAGGGTAGGGTAGGGTAAGGTAGGGTAGGTTACGATAGGTTAGGGTAAGGTAGGGTATGGTACACTAGGGTAGGTGAGGCTTGGCTAGGCTAGGCTAGGCTAGGCTGGGCTAGCCTAGGTAAGCTAGGGTAGGCTAACGTAGGTATAGGTAGGCTAGGGTAGGCTAGCTAGGCTATGGTAAGCTAGGGTAGGCTAAGCTCAGCTAGGGTAGGCTAGGCTAGTCTAGGGTACATAGAGTAGGGTAGGGTATGCTAGGCTAGGGTACATTAGGGTAGGGAAGGATAGGGTAGGCTATGCTAGGGTAGGATAGGTTAGGGTATGCTAGTTAGGATGATCTTGGGTAGGTTAGGATTAGCGAGGCTACACTAGGTTTAGGTAGGTTAAGATATGCTAGACTAGGATAGTTTAGGCTAGGCTAGGTTATGGTAGAATAGGCTAGGCTAGGGAATGGTAGACACTTAGGTATGAGAGGCGAAACACTTTTTAAAATGTTATAAAACGCTTATATTTTAGGGTTTATTGTTTATAACACTTAACTAAATTCCTTTAATAAAAACTTAAAGAAACTTTACAAAACACTTGTTAAAATGTTATAAAATGCTTAGGGTTTAGTAATTAGGGTTTAGGATTTAAAATATGATAAAATGTTGAGGGTTTAGGGTTTAAAGTTTATAAAAAAATAGTAATTTTTGTTAATAAACACTTTAAAAAAAGTTATAAAACACTTGTGAAAATCTATAAAATGCTTAAGGTCTAGGGTTTAGGGTTTAGGGTTTAGGGTTTAAAATGTTACAAAATACTTTGGGTTTAGGTTTTATAACACTTCAGTAAATTCTTTGACTAAACACAAACAAAATTTACAATACGCTTGTTAAGATCTTATAAAATGCTTAGGCTTTAAGGTTTACAAAGTTATATAATTCTTAGGGATTATGGTTTAAGGTTTATAATGCTTTACTAAATGCAAACTTAAAATGTGATAAAATGCTTATTGTTTACGGTTTAAAATCTTATAAAATGTTTAAGGTTTAGGGTTTATAACACTATCATAAATGATTTTAAGAAACACTTAAATATATATATACAAAACACTTTTTAAATTTCCATAAAACGCTTACAGTTTAGGGTTTAGCATTTATGGTTTATAACAGTTCAGTAAATGTCTTTACTGAGCACTTAAAAAGGGTTACACAATTCTTGTTAAAATTCTATAAAATTCTAAGAGTTTAGGGTTTAAAATCTTATAATGTGTTTAGGGTTTAGGGTTTAGGATTTGAAATTTTATAAAATGATTAGGCTTTAGGGTTATAACACTTTCGTAAATGCTTCTAATAAAACATTTTAAAAAGTTATAAAACACTTTTTAAAATGTTATAAAATTCCTTTTGGTTTAGTGTTTAAGGTTTAGGGTTTATAATAGTTTAGTAAATGCTTTTAATAAACACTTCAAAAAAATTTTTAAAACATGTGTTACAATGTTTTAAAATTATTAGGGTTTATGGTATTAAATGTTATAAAATGCTTAAGGTTTAGGTTTTAGGGTTTAGGGTTTAAAATGTTATAAAATTCTTAGGGTTTAGGGTTTATAACACTTTACCAAATTATTTTAAGAAACAGTTTAAAAAGTAAACAAACCACTCTTTAAAATGTTATAAAATGCTTATGGTTCAGGGTTTGGTGTTGATGGTTTATAACACTTTAGTAAATGCTTTTAATAAACACTTAAAATTTTTTTACAGAATTCTTGGTAAAATGTTATAAAATGCTTAGAGTTTAGGGTTTAAAATGTTACAAAATGTTTATTATTTAGGGTTTATAACACTTTAGTATATTATTTTAATAAACACTTAAAGAAAAGTTATAAAATGCTTGTTAATATGCTACAAAAAGCTTGGGGTTTAGGGTTTAGAGTTTAGGGTTTAGGATTTGAAATGTTACAAAATTGTTAGGGTTTATGGTTTAGCAGTTAGGTTTTATAACACTTTTGCAAATGCTTTTAATAAACACCTTAAAAAAAAGTTATAAATGCTTTTTAAATTGTTATAAAATTCTTCGAGTTTTAAACACTTTTAAAATGCTAAATTAAAATTCTTTCAATAGCACTTTAGTAAATGCTTTTAACAAACACTTAAAATAAAGTTAGAAAACACTTTTTAAAATGTAAAAAATGTGAGGGGTTTACAATATAGGGTTTAGGGTTTAAAATGTTATAAAATGGTTAGGGTTTAAGGGTTAGGGTTTAGGGATTACCGGTAAAGGCATATAAGACTTATTAAATGATTTTAATAAACACTTTAAAAAAGTTACAAAACACTTTAAAAGGTTATACATTGCTTAGATTTTAGGGTTTAGGGTTTGGGTTTTATAACAATTTAGTAAATGATTTTAATAAACAGTTAGAATTATTTACAAAATGCTTTTTAAAATGTTATAAAATGGTTATCGATTTGGGTTTACAATTTAGAGTTTAAAATGATATAAGCTCCTTAGGGTTTAGGGTTTAGTGTTTAGAGTTTATGGTTTCAAACATTTTAGTAAATTATTTTAATAGACACTTTAAAAAAGTTAGAATTTTTTCTTTTTAGACTTAGAAAATGCCTAGGTTTTAGGGTTTAGCATTTAGGGTTTATAACACTTTAGTAAATACTTTTAATAAAAACTTAAAAGAAGATTCAAAATTCTTGTTAAAATGTTATAAATTTTTAGGGTTTAGGTTTTATAACAATGTAGTAAGTTCTTCTAATTAAAATTTCAAAAAAGTTACAAAAGGATTTTTAAAATATTATAAGATGCTTAGGGTTTATGGTTTAGAATTTATGGCTTATAAAACTTTAGTAAATGCTTTTATTAAACACTTATAAAAAGGCTAGAAATTTTTTGTTAAAATGTTATAAAATTCTTACGGTTTAGGGTTTAGGGTTTGTAGCATTTTAGTAAATCTTTTTAATAAGGATTTAAATAAAAGTTACAAAATTCTTATTGGAATGTTATAAAATGCTTGGGGCTGAGTGTTTACGGTTTATTGGTTAGGGTTTATAATACTTTAGTAAATTATTTTCATAAACACTTATTAAAATTTATGTAATATATCTACATTTAAAATAAATAAATAAATATTAAATAAATAAAAATTATATTATAGTAAATAAATAAAAGCAAAAACAACTATTAAATAAATAAAAACAAAAACAAAAAAAATATCAACAAAACAACAGTCCAATAAAACAACAAGAAGCGAAAAAGCTCAAAACTCCAGAAATATTCTAAGCAAAAAGCAAAATAAATTAGAAAGCAAAAATAAACAAACAAAGAAAAATTAAAAAAAAATTAAAAAAGAAAGCAAAAAAGAAAAAAAAAACAAAAATAGATGACCCTGTTTATAATAAAGCAAAAAAGCAAGGTCAAAAGATTTAAGCACAAAAAAAAAAAGCAAAGAGTTAAGGACAAGAAAGGGCAAAAGCTAATGAGCTTTCCGTTATAACAAAGTGAAAACCCTGGAGAGAAAAGCAAAGAGAATAAGCGAAGGATTGTGAAAACATTTTACGATCTCAGAGTTACAGAGCCATTACAATAGCTTGTGCAAAGCTCATACTACCACTAAAATTTCTTGTATGAATCAATCTCTCCCAATCGTTTCAAGATGTGCCCATTAGAGAAAATAAGTCATACAAAATATATGAAGGTGTGTTCGATCCACAATGTTGTTGCCTCTATATCTCTGTTGGGAGAGGGTAGGGTGTTCCATCCACAATGTTGTTGCCTCTGTGTCTTTGTTGGAACAGGGTAGTGTGCTCAATCCACAATGTTGTTGCCTCTGACTCTTTGTTGGGAGAGCGTAAGACTGAATATATGAAGGTCGTGTGTTCGATCCATGTTGCTATGTATCTTTGTTGGAGAAGGTCAAACTGAATATATGAAGTTCGTGTGTTCGATCCACAATGTTGTTGTGTATCTTGGGAGCCTGTTCACTTCTAGACATTCAATTTGTGGTTTCGTCAAAGGCGACTAGTGGTTATACTCCCGCAATACCATGTGCAACACATGGTGATCCATGACAACCACTGGCAAGAGGAATAAATATGCGTCTAACATATCTGTCGAGGACGTTATCATGTGGATCGATTTTTCTAATAAAAAGTTTGAATTCTTGCATTACTCCATTTCATCGAAGCAATTATTGAATATTTGTATGAAGTCTGCCGGAGAGGAAGATCCCATGGAAGTTGTCAAATTACTTCATGAATCTATACAGGTTTTCATCAATTATTTTATCTTCTTGTATGTTTTAAAATTTCTTGATGTGGTTAATTTCTTATTTCCAAGCATGGGAGTGATTATGAAGAAAGTAAATTATTAGTTTCAGGAAGATCAAAATTTTCAGCCTATAAATGCAATAGCACAAGTTCTTGAAGAAAAAAATATATTATATATGTAAACTGAAAACTATTAGCTAAAGTCGTAGGGGTTTCCGTGAGGAAAATAGAAACCATAACATAACAATAACCTCCGCTAAGTACGATGGATAACTACAATAATAACGCTTATGACTAGTGGAGCTTTTATGAAGTTTTGTTTTGTTCTGTGTGTATATTATCAGAATTTATGTCTATTGTAATTCTGCTTTTTGTTTATCTTATTTTTAAAATATTTTGTATTATTAATCTATTGATTTTAAATATTTTTCGACAATAAAAGTAAATATTGAATTGGGTATGATTTTTGTCAGAAACTTTTGATACTATTTACATAATTTTTACAATTTATTTTTAATTAAATTGTTGTTCTCGTAATTACTAATTTATATTGTAAATTTTTATACATGTTATTTTTACATTATCATGCATATATTAATATCTGAATTATCACTCTAAAGAATGAATCAATAAATATTGTAAATAAACATAATGATATGATATGCAATTTTATAAATAAAGAGAATGAAATGATATGCAATTTTGATTTTTTTTAGGTTTTGTGACGAGGTGAAGGCGAACACAGAGGTGGAGGCAGAGGAAGAGGTGGAGGTGGAGGAGAAGGAGGAGGTGGAGGTGGTGGTGGTGGTGGAGTATAAGGAGGAGGTGGTGGAGGAGGAGGTGGAGATGGAGGAGGTGGTGGTGGTGGTGGAGGTGGAGTAGGAGGAGGAGGTGGAGGAGGTGGTGGAGGTGAAGGCAGAGAAGGAGGTGATGGTGTTGGTGGAGTAGGTGTGGTGGTTGAGGTGGTGGTGGAGGAGGAGGTAGAGGTGGTGGAGGAGCTCGAGGTGAAGGAGGAAGAGGAGGAGGTGGAGGAGGAGGAGGATGGGGTGAGGTGGAGCTCGTGGAAGAGGGGGTGGAGGTGGAGGTGGTGGTGGAGGTGGAGGAGGTTTATAAGGAGGTGGTGGTGGAGGTGGAGGAGGAGTTTTAGAAGGAGGTGGTGGTGGTTTTGTTGGAGGATGAGGAAGAGGCAGTGGTGGAGGTGAAGGAAGATGAGGTGGAGGAGGAGGATGAGGAGGATGAGGTGGATGAGGTGTAGGAGGAGGAGGAGGAGATAGCGGTGGATGTGGAGGTGGTGGAGGAGGTGTTTGTGGAGGTGGAGGAGGAGGTTGTGGAGGAGGTGGAGTTGGAGGAGGAGGAGGAGGAGGTGGTGGTGGTGGTCGAGGTCGAGGTGGATGAGGTGGGGGAAGAGGAGGTGGAAGTTGAGGAGGAGTTTTAGGTGAAGGACTGGGAGGATGAGGTGCAGGAAGAGAGTGGAAAGTTGAAGGGAGGTGTAGGTGAGACTCGAAGTTAGTGGAAGGAAGAGGAAGGTGTGAATTAAGGAGGAGTGTAGGTGAAGGACTTGAAGGATGATGTGGAGGACGAGGTGAAGGAAGAGGTGAAGGTGGAGGTGTTGGAGGAGGAGGAGGAGGTGAAGCTTGAGGTGGAGGAGGGGATGGACAGTGAGGAGGTGGAGGTGGAGTTTGAGGTGGTGGAGGAGAAGGGCGAGGGGATGGTAGGAAAAGGCGGTGGAGGTAGAGGTGTAGGTGGAAAAAGAGGTGGAGGAGTTGAAGGTGGAGGTTGAGGTGGAAGTAGAGGAGTTGGTTGTGGAGGTGTAGGAGGTGGAGGAGGAGGAGGTGGTGGTGGTGGAGGAGGGGGTAGAGGTAGAAGAGGAAGCAGAGGGGGAGGTAAAGGTGGTGGAGGAAGTTCAGGTGTAGGTGGAGGTGTTAGATGAGGAGGTGGAGATGCAGATGCAGGAGGAGGATGTAGAGGTGGAGGAGGAGATTATGGAGGTGGAGGAGGAGGAGGTGGATGAGGGAGTGGAGGTTGTAGTGGTGGAGGTGGAGGTGCAGTAGGAGGTGGTGGAGATATAGTGGTGGAGATATAGGTGGACGTGGAGGATGTGGATGTGGAGGAGGTGGAGGTGGTGGAGGATGATGTGGAGGAGGAGGAGGAGGAGGATGTGGATGAGGAGGATGTGGAGGAGGATGTGGATGAGGAGGATGTGAATTCTTATGTGAGTGGTTCATAAAGTCCTTCATGTCTACGATTATTGAATATTTTTCCATGGTAGGAGCCCAAATTGAGGTGTGAGCCATCATTTCATGCCCATAAGCTTGAGATGGTCTTTTCTCAGGTAGGTAACCTATAGGATACCATTTCTATTTCTCTTCCTCATCAACTGATCCTGGGAATTATACAACAAGAACCCATTCCTATGGTGTTGTGTTGTCCATCTCAAAGAATTACTGAGAGAACCTTTCAAATGTGTCAATGAGTATATGTTATGGTACACTAGCTAGAAATCCTCCTATGCAGACTCATAATTCTCTTGTTCCCACCAATGAGGTCAACTCTATTCATTCCAGATCAAGAAATAACCCTTAGTAATCATGAGGTAAGATGAAAGAGAAATAATCTAGACCTTTGAGTTGGGAACGAGAAGCATTGTAAACCGTAGAGAATGTTGGGGTTGGCTCAAAAGATAAGAAGAATAAAATCCATCTTCCTTGTAATATTTGTGGGGAAGACCATCTCAATCATTAGTGCTTCTCAATGGATAATATTCATTGATAATTCATTCAACAGTCTGTTGCTTGTCAACATGTTACCTTGACAAGTCCATTTCCAACCTAGCATTTACTAAAGAATTTACTAAAGATCTATAAAGATTAAAACCTACACCCTAAACCATAAGCATTTTATAAAATTTTAAACCCTAAATGCTAAACCCTAATAATTATATAATCCTTTAACAAGCATTTTGTAGCTTTTTTAAAGTGCTAATTAAAAGAATTTACTAAAGCGTTATAAACCCTAAAACCTAATCATTTTATAACATTTGAAACACCAACCCCTAAACCCTAAACCGTAAACCCTAAACCCAAATCATTTTATAACATTTTAAAAATTAATTTCTAGCTTTTATTTAACTGTTATTAAAATCGTTTTGAAAAAGCGTTATCCTAAATCCTAAATCCTAAATCCTAAACCCCAAACCCTAAACTCTAATCCCTGGGTATTTTATAACATCTTAAAAAAATTGTAACTCTTATTTAAGTGTTTATTGAAATCATTTAATGAAGTGTTATAAAAACTAAACTCTAAACCCTAAAATGCAAACCAGAAAGCCTAAACCCTATACCCTAAACCCTAAACCCTAAGTATTTTATAACATTTTAAAAAGTGTTATGTAATATTCATTTAAGTGTTTATTGAAAGTAATTCATAAAGTGTTATAAACCCTAAATCCTGAAAGCTAAACTCTAAACCCTAAATGCTAAGCATTTTATAGCAAATTAAAAAGTGTTTTTCAACTTTTATTAACTCTTTATTAAAGTGCTTAGGGTTGTACGAATTTAGAAAATTCTCTTAATAAACACTTAAAAAAAGTTACAAAACGCTTTTTAAATTTTTATAAAATGCTTACTGTTTAGGGTTTAGGATTTATAACACTTCAATAAATGCCATCAATAAATACTTAAAAAAAGTTACAAAATGCCTTTTAAAATGTTATGCAATGCTTAGGCTTTAGGGTTTAGTGTATAGGGTATAGGGTTTAGGGTTTAGAGTGTTATAAACCCTAAACCCTAAACCCTAAGCATTTTACAACATTAGAAAAACTATATTGTAACTTTTATTTAAGTGTTTATCAAAAGAATTTACTAAAGTGTTATAAACCTTAAATCCAAAACCCTAAACTCTAAACCCTATACCCTAAAACCTAAACCCTAAAACCCAAACCATAAACACTCAACCCTAAACACTAAACACTAAACCATAACCATCTTATAACATTTTAAAAAAACATTTTGAAAGTTTCCTTTCAAGTGTTTATTAAAAGCATTTAGTAAAGTGCTATAAACCATAAAGTGCAAAACCTAAACCCTAAAACACAAACCCTAAACCCTAAATACTAAGAATTTTACAAAATTTTAAAAATGGTTTTGTAAGTTTTTATTCAATATTTATTAAAATAATATACTAAAGTGTTATAAACCATAAACCCTAAACCCCAAGCACCAAACCCTACACCATAAACCCTAAACCGTAAACTCTAAGCATTTTATAACATTTTAAAAAGCATTTTGTAACTTTTATTTAAGTTTTTATTAAGAGAATTTACTAATGTTATAAACCCACAACCCTCAACCGTAAACCTTCAATCCTCAACCCTCAACCCTAATCCCTAAACCCTAAACCCTAACCATTTTATAACATTTTAGAAAGTGTTTCACTTTCATTTAAGTGTTATATTTAAACCATTTGCAAAAGTCTTATAAACACTAACCTGTAAACGTTAAACACTAAACCACAAACCGCAAACCTTAAAACCTAATCCCTAAACCCTAAACCATAACCCTCCTCTGAAAACCCTAAACCCTTAACCCTAAATCCTAAACCCTAAACCCCAAAATGTAAAATCTAAACCCTAACCATTTTATAAAATTTTGAAAAATGTTTATATCTTTTATTTAAGTGTTTACTAAAATAATATACTAAAGTATTATAAGACCTAAACCCTTACATGTGAATACTAACCCCAATCCATAAATCCTAAACCCTAAGAATTTCATAACATTTTACCTAATCTTTTGACCTTTTCACTTAGAAAACGACAATAACAAAAATGTAAGCAATTTTTGAAACTAGCTGAAAAAACATATCCGTTGGAAGAATTGACTCTAGTAAACGTGCATAAAATAGAAATAATTATGAAATATGAGTTTGCCAGAAAATGCGTATCTATTGGAAGGAGTGGTAGACGTCACTAAATCATATCCTTTAATTGGGAAAAGCCAAAAAAAAAAACATAAATAATTATGAAATATGAGTTGGCGAGAAACACATATCTGTTGGAAGGATATGTTGGAAGGATCCGTAGACGTCACTCAAGCATATAAAAGCCAAAGAAAATTGATGAGGCATATTTGTAGTTTGAATAAAAATGAGGCGGGAACACCTATAAATTTCAAATCATCACCTTTCCTTCCCCTTTATTGATTCTTTGTTTTTGCTATGTTTTTGTGGTAATCACTTTAATCTGGGTGTTTTAATTATGTTTTTGACGATGGAAATGGATTCAGCACCATCAAACACCTCTACTGCACCTAAAATTATGATGTTTGACAACTTTTACTTGTATTTACAAAAATCACTGCTAGAGTTTTTCAAAATATGATCAGAATTTCATAAAGTTTAGGGTAAAAAAACATATATATTAAAATTGTTTTTTTTTTCTTTTGTGTATAGAAGAAATAAGTCGTAAAACTAATTTTAATACGTTTTAATTTTATGAAAGATAATAATATTCCACTATTTAAGATTAAAATATATTTCTTCAACATTCAATATTAACATTCAATAATTTCAAATTTTTTATTTTATGTAGGAAAAATATTTTTTAAGTAAAAATAAATATTATGTATTTAACATACAATATTTATACATATTTTTAAATTTTAGCTTGAAATGGAAATACAATGCTTTCAAATCCCTATTTTAATAAATATAAAATCATTATATGTGCAAATGGTATAAATGTTATCACTCAACTTTTTGGCAAGTAGATAGGAAATGGAAACAATATTATGATATAATGTTCTCTTATTTTAAATTAAAAAGAAGTTTCTAACCTATAAAGTTTTCATAGGTTTTTATGTTATCTTAGCCATAAAGAGTGTAGTGCCAACAAAGTAGAGCATCTTTGCTATAGTTGAGGGACTAGTTTAGGCTTTTTGAAGTAAGGTCATTTTTTCATTTTTAAATTTTCATATGTATTATTTTTTAAATGTATTTATATTTTTAAATTCTTTATTTTTATTAATAAACATTTTAGAATTATTTTCATGTAATGAAACCTAGTAATAATAATTAAAAATTAAAAATTAACTAAAGCAAAAATCTTGCCATGTAATTAAATTTAATGAATAATAATAACTAAAAAATAATAAAAATGAATGTTTAATTATGTAAGTGAGCCTAATTAATAATAATAATTAAAAAATCAAAAACAACTAAAGTAAAAAAAAACTCTTAAATAATGGGAATTGTGAAAGTAGTTGCAAGTTACTTAAAAGAAAGGAACTCTTAAGGTAAGTTCCTTTTTAAAAAAATTTACAACCAAATCCATTAGTTAATAATAAGGTTGAGTTGGCTGAAAAATCTCATCTGTTGGAAGATATTAGTTTATAATAAAGCTCAATTGGCTAAAAAAAAGCCCTTCTCTCTAACATACATATATATATATATATATATATATATATATATATATATATATATGCCATGTTATTAATATATAATATTTATACATATCTTTAAATTTTAACCTAGGCCTCATGTTAAATTGAAATGTAATGTTTTCAACCTTTTATTTAGAAATATATAATGGTTATGTGTCTAAGATATAATATTATAGTAAAGTTATATAATTAATATCATAACTTTTTGGCAACTGCATATGAGACAAATAATATTACCATATAATTTTCTCTTATTTTAAATTAAAACAACTTTTCTAACATATAAATAATAATAAAAAATATGTTATCTTATTATTTATTTTAAATTTTCCATGTCTTTTTTAAAATGTGTTTTAATTTTTTAATTCTTACTTTTAATGAGAGTGTTTTAAAAATCTTAGTATGTAACTTAGCCAAATTATTAATAATAATTAAAAAAAAACTCCAACAAAATAACGGAAATTAAAATGTCAAAGAAATTGATGCTTAAAAAATACACGAAATCAAAAAATAAGTTTGTTTTTGAAATAATTAACAACCAAATCAATTACATGGAAAAAGCCAAATAAAACAGAATATGTACACAGAATGAGGCATATTTTCCCCTTTTATGTTAAAGGAGATAGAATTACCTATAAATTTCAAATATTCTTCATCTTTGGTCAACGAAAGAGGTACAGAGAATTAGAGATATTTTTTTCCCCTTTTATGTTAAAGGAGGTAGAAGTACCTATAAATTTCAAATATTCCGGATTTTTGGTCCTCTTGCTCTCTTGACTGTTTTTTTGGTATGTTTTATGGGAAGCACCTCAATGTGGGTGTCTATTTTTTGTACTTTTATGGAGAGACTAATGATGCAAATCAGACACTCAGTGTGTAAAATATATTGTCCCCAACTTGTGGAGGAGGACAATGGATTTGGACCTCTAGTCTATTCTTGATGATCATTAGTTGGATGCCATTTTGATGAATACTTTAATTAGTTTAACCTCGTGCATGTTAGGTTAGTCTCTTTAAACCAGCCCCTTGTCCATGTTGATTTTGATAATTAGTTTATCTTGTTCCATTTACTTGGATTTTGAGAGTCTCCCTTAGGTTCCACTTCTAGAACAATGGATTTGGAAATATGGCCTTTCCAGAAGATGTTTGTGACATGCAATTGATTGAGATCAATGTTTTTTTTATTGTGTTACCTTACTTAGATATTTGCTCTGCCCTTTTGTTGATTTCCACGAAATGAAATTATGAGTAAACTTGTGAACTTCAATTGAAAAAAGATACTTTGCTTGGTGACAAACTATAATTGGAAACTGCATATATAATACATGAATATTACCATATTAATGTACATTAAAAAATATTTCTCTAAATATATCTTTTTAATAAAATTTTATGTTATTTTTTTTTTTAATTCTTAAATTATTACTTATTACATACATTCTTTTAAAAAATTTACCATCTAACTAAGAATATAATTATCCAAACAAATTCAAATGATAAAAGATTTGATTGTTACCTAATCTTTTCACCTTTTCACTTAAAAAACTGCAGTAACACAAGCGGTAAACAATTTTTAACCTAGCTGAAAAAACATATCCATTGAAAGAATTGACTCTCGGAAACGTGCATAAAATAGAAATAATTATGAAATATGAGTTGGCCAGAAAACGCGTATATGTTGGAAGGAGTGGAAACGCGTATCTGTTGGAAGGAGTGGTAGACGTCACTAAAGCATATCCGTTAATTTGAAAAAGCGAAAGAAAAGAGAAATAATTATGAAATATGAGTTGGCTAGAAACGCGTATCTGTTGCAAGGAGTGGTACACTTCACTAAAGCATATCCGTCAATCTGGAAAAGCCAAAGATTATACACGTCACTTTTTTAGGTTTCCTTGTACGTAAAATTCAATGTTTTAAATTACATTGTCCCCGTGTAAAATTTGATTTCCCAATTTAATATTTCAAATTAGATTGTGCGTGTAAAATTTCATGTACCATATTTGTCTCTTGACAAAGAGGAGGATAATGGATTTGTATTTTTACCCAGCTCTAGAAGATCATCTGTCGCCTAAAATTTTATGTCTTATATTTGTCCATTGAGAGAAGAGGTGTATAATGGATTTGGACCTCTAGTTCATTTATCATGTCTTGGATGTAATTTTGATGAATTCTTTTTCGTTGGATGAGAACAAGAAATTTGGACCCATGGTTTTTTCGAAAAAAGATACTCTGCTAAATGCAATTGAATGATACTAATGTTTTTTCTTTCATTTATGTATGCATTGAGCTTTTTCTTTCATTGATGTATTGATTCTGTTATTCACTTAGATATCCGCTTTGTCACTTTTTATATCTTTGAGTTTACTAAGTTCATTTCATATATGTTCGAGTAAATTTATTCTCAAACTTGAACTAAATTCATTAAGCCTTGTGATTTGATGAATATACTCTGTTTATTTCTTTCTGCTTTGTTTATTTAAATTTAATATCATTGTTTTTAATGTAATTTTCTTACATTAATGTACCTCGCGTTAGTTTCGCCTCTTTAAATCGGCCTCATATCCGATAATTAGTTTATCCTATTCAATTTAGGTCCATCTCTGTGTCTGTTTTCAAATTTGTGTTGGTTGCAACAAGAATAGTTTGTACTTCAAAATCCTTTAGGCTCCTTCCAGAACACTTTTTTTCATATCACTTAGCTGCTTCCAGAACTCTTTTTTTCATATCACTTGCTTTTAATATCATGGTAGTACAATTTACTGTAAAATTTTCATTGAGTTATTGGTACCAACTCTTCTTTTTGGTGAAAGACACGAGTTATTCAATTAATTGAGAGACTGTCCAATACTATCCTTCCTTGCCATTTTCGATTGATTTCAGAGAAACTGCAGTAGCCCAATTTTGGCACCTCATCTCATCTTTGGACATAAACTTCCATCTTCATCTAACTAGTTAGTTTCCACTCAAACCCACACGAAATCGAATTCTTAGCTTCGTCACACACTATAATTGTCCACTCATAGCTTACGCTATAAAAGCATTTAAAATAATTGTCCTTGGTTCACGACTTCTTCGCTAGCGAAAACCAAAGTAAGATATATATCTTGTTGAGGATTTGGGTGCGCCCAGATTTTTACTTACCTTTACCATCGGTTGCTTTTGAAGTTTAAGGCTTTCAAAAGGTAGTCATTTTATACCGATCCATAATAATTACATTTCCACACCCAACGATCTCAAGCTAAGATGTGGACCCTCGTTGTATGGTCTCCGCAATTCATAGTAGTTGCGATTGAAACCGGGTTGTACGGTTAAATGACTAATCACAGCGATCGTATGCAAATAGGGCGATATCACTGGGGCATGAAATAACAAGATTTTGTTAGATATGACATCGCCTGCATTATCCGATCGATTGGTGAGATGTATCCACCAATACCTTGGAAAGGCTCTTCAATGCTCTTACCACAAGTGTCAGAACGCGAAATATAAAAATATAAGCTTATGTTTTGGAGGATGTATGTGTTTAAGAGCGTTTTACCAGTTACCGAAAGCACATGTTATTATAGTTTTGAATTCAGTTAAGTATTACTTTTATCCACCACTTATATTATTATAGTTTTGAATTCAATTAAGTATTACTTTTATCCACCACTTTTATAAGGTTTTTATATATTTTAGCTAAAATGTACACTAGATTTTAGCAACCGGTAGTTTATTTAAATATATTTTATGTTGAATGTGAAGAAAATAATATATTAATATAATTTAGTTAATGATTCTAAATATGACGAACCTCATTTATTTGACAACATTAATGGGTTAATGTCACTTTTTTTGAAGTTAGATTTAATTTATGATATATCTCTTTATATGCTGAGGTGAGTTCAATTCAAACCAAAATCTATTATGACATATATATAATATGTTTTATCAAATTTGATTTTTTTTTAGTAATGTTACTTAAAAAATATCTCACAACAAATATTATTATGAACTATAAATTATAGATATTTTTAAGATGGGTTTTTTTTTAATTTTAGCAATTAAGGTGTGTATATATATGTATTTTAATTAAGCCCCAAGGGTTAGCTCAGTTGGTCAAAATCCGTACCTCGTCACAAGGAGGTCACAGGGTGCAATCTCCCCGAAGCCCTCGGGGTAAGACCTTGCTAGTGGGCCATGAGGCTAGATTCCCTTCGAGGTCGGTTAGCCTAGATTTTTCCGTGGACGTAGTGCCACCCATTGACTAGAGTTACAAAGAGAGACAAAGTGAGGTAAAGAGGGAAGGGAGAGGGAAGAAAAGGGAAGGAAACAGGGAAGGGAGAAGGAATAAAAAGGAAGGAAAGAGGTAGATAGATAGGTGTAGTGAGGGAGAGGGGGAGAGAGTGGCGGGGGACGAACTAGAGAGAGAGAGATCAGGCGGAGGAGGAAGAGGAGGCAAGGGAGAGGAGAGGAGGAGGAGGAAAGGGAGAGGAGAGGGGTCAGTGTGTGAGATAGAGATAGAGAGAGGTACAAATAGACAGTGGAAGTGGGTATATTGGCAAGAGGAGGGAGAGAGACTAAGACAGAGAAAGAGAGAGAGAGACAGGTAGAGATAGGGGTAGAGAGGCAAAGAGAGGGAGGGTGAGAGATAGATGGATGGAGAGAGAAAATGTGAGAGGGAGTAATGAAGCGGGGCAATAGAGTTAAAGAGAGAGATAGACGGAGAGAGGAAGGAGAGGTAGAGAGAGAAACATGGAGGAATGGGGGGATGAGAGAGGGAAGGGGTAAGGGGAGAGAGATTAATAGAGCTGGGGTAGAGAGGGATAGAGGGACAAGGGAGGAGGGTCAATCAAGAAATCGGAGGATAAGGGAGAGATGGGAATGTGGGGAGTGAGAGAGAGATATAGAAAGAGGTGGGGGCAAAGGGAGATGAAGGGAGGGGTGGAGAAAGTGGGGGGTGGAGAGGAGGGAGAAAGGGAGAGAGAGCAAGGGGGAGAGGGAGAGAGCATGGAGAGAAATAAGGATAGAGGGGAAGAAAAACATAATGTGGGAGAAAGAGAGATATGAATAGATCGAAATTGAGTCACTGAGAGAAATTGAGGAGGGAGATTATAGAGAGAGAGGGAGGGAGGGAGAGGGAGAGAGAGAGGTAGGAAAAGTGAGAGAGTGAAAGGGAGAGAGAGAGAAAGGGTTGGAAATGCAAAGAGAGGGAGGTGGAATGGGTGGATAGGTAGAGTGGAGAGGGAGGGAAAGAGAGAGAGAGAGAGAGTGAGTAGGAGAGAGTGAAGGGGGAAGCGAGAGAAAGGGGTGGGAAGAATGAGGAAAGGGGATGGAGGAGAGGGATAGGGGAATGAGAGAGAGGGGGGCAAGGTAGGGGGAATGGGGAGAGTGAGTGGGAGAGATAGAGAGAAGGGAGGGAGATGAGGAGAAAGAGAGACAGGATCAAAAGGGGAGAGGGGAGGGGGAGAGAGAGAAGGAGATGGAGGGATGGGTAGAGGTGACAAGGGAGATGTGTAGATAGTTGGAGGAGGGGAGGTAGCAAGGGAGATGTAGAGAGCTAGTTAGAGGGAGGGAAACGAAAGAGGTGGAGTGGGGAAGAGATAGAGAGGGATAGAGGGAGGGAGTGATGGAGGGAGTTAGCGTGAGGGAGACTGCAAAAGGGAAGAGTTGGAGAGGGGAAGGTTGAAAACACTTCACTAAATTCTTTTAATAAACACTCGAAAAAAAGTTACAAAATGCTTTTTTAAATGTTATAAAATCCGTAGGGCTTAGGGCTTAGGGTTTAGGTTTTAAAATGTTATAAAATCCTTAGGGTTTTGCAGTTTAGGGTTTTGGTTTATAATATTTTAGTAAATACTTTTAATAAACAATAGGTTTTAGGTTTTAGGGATTATTTAGTAAATACTTTTAAAAAAAGTTTAGAAAATGTTCCAAAACGCTTATTAAAATGTTATATAACTGTTAGGGTTTAGGGTTTATGTTTATGGTTTATAAAAATCTAGTAAATGCTTTTATGATTAGGGTTTAGGGTTTATTATTAGGGTTTGGGGTGTAGTGTGTAGGGTTTAGGGTTTATAACACTTTAGTAAATGCTATTAATAAGCACTTCAATAAAAGTTACATAACACTAAAATCTTAGAAAATGCTTCAGTTTTAAGTTTAGAGTTTTTGATTTAGTGGTTAGGGCTTAGGGTTCAGGTTTAATAACACTTTAGAAAATTCTTCTAATAAGAACTTAAATAAAAATTACAAAACACTTTTATAAATGTTATAAAATTGTTTATGGTATATGGTTTAGGGTTTGGGATTTATACAACTTTAGTTAATGTTTTTAAAAGAAACTTAAAAAAAAGTTACAAAATACTTGTTAAAATGTTATAGAATACTTAAAGTTTAGGGTTTATGCATTAAAATGGTAAAAAATACTTAGGGTTTAGGGTTTGAGATAGGGAGATAAATTGAGGAGCGAGAATATAGAGAGGGAGGGAGGGAGGGAGAGGGGGAGAGAGAGGCAGGAAAAGTGAGAGAGAGAAAGGGAGAGAGAGAAAGGGTTGGAAATGGAAAGAAAGGGAGGTGGAATGGGTGGATAGATAGAGTGGAGAGGGACGGAAAGAGATAGAGAGAGAGAGTGTGGGGGAGAGAAGGCGAAGGGGGAAGGGAGAGAAAGGGGTGCAAAGAGTGACAGAAGAGGATGGAGGAGAGGGATAGGGGAAATGAGAGAGAGGGAAGGAAAGGTAGGGAAGAATGGGGATAGTGAGTGGGAGAGATAGAGAGAGATTGTGCGTGTAAAATTTCATGTACCATATTTGTCTATTCACAAAGAGGAGGATAATGGATTTGGACTTCTAGCCAGCTCTAGAAGATCTTCTGTTGCGTAAAATTTCATGTCCCATATTTGTCCATTGAGAGAAGAGGTGGATAATGGATTTGGACCTCTAGCCCATTCATCATGTCTTGGATGCAATTTTGATGAATTCTCTTTCATTTGATGAGAACAAGAGATTTGGACCCATCGTCGTCTCGAACAAAGATCCTCTGCTAAATGCAATTGAATGATACCAATGTTTTTTCTTTCATTGATGTATGCATTGGGCTTTTTCTTTCATTGATGTATGCATTCGGTTATTCACTTAGATATCTACTCTGTCCCTTTTTATATCTTTGAGTTGACTAAGTTCATTTCGTATATGTTCGAGTAAGTTTATTCCCAAACATGAACTAAATTCATTAAGCCTTGTGTTTCTCTTTTGTTATGATTTGATGAACATGAACTGCCAATGGGCGAGTTGATATGTTCCAATGCCCTCTTGTTGCTGCTACCCTCACCGTTGTTTGTCTATTCTCCAAATTGTTTCCAGGTACTCTGTTTATTTCTGCTTTGTTTATTTAAATTTAATATAATTTATTTTAATGTAATTTTCTTAAATTAATGTACCTCGCATTAGTTTCGCCTCTTTAAATCAGCCTCATATCGTTGTTGATTTTGATAATTAGTTTATCCCATTCAATTTAGGTCCATCTCTATGTTTGTTTTCACTTTTGTGTTGGTTGCAACAAGAATAGTTTGTACTTGGATTTTGAGGGTTTCCTTTAGGCTCGGCTTCCAGAACTCTTTCTTTCATATCACTTAGATTTTTTTCATATCACTTAGATTTTAAGGTTTCCTTTACGCTCTGCTTCCAGAACTCTTTTTTTCATATCACTTGCATTTAATATCATGGTAGTACAATTTACTGTAAAATTCATTGAGTTATTGGTACCAATTTCAACCAGTTGACTAGGAGACAACTCTTCTTTTTGGTGAAATACAAAAACTATTCAATTACTTGAGAGACTATCCAATACTATCCTTCCTTGCCATTTCCTTGCCATTTTTGATTGATTTCAAAGAAACTGCAGTAGCCCAATTTTGGCACCTCATCTCATCTTTGGACATAAACTTCCATCTTCATCTAACTAGTCTAGTTTCCACTCAAATCCACATAAAATAGAATTCTTAGCTTCGTCACACACTATAATTGTCCACTCATATCTTACGCTATAAAATCATTTAAAATAATTTTGGCGAAGTCATTTTTCATGATTCTGGGTCGGGTTAAGGTCCTTGGTTCACGACTTCTTCGCTATCCAAAACCAAAGTAAGATATATGTCTTGTTGAGGATTTGGGTGTACCCATATTTTTACTTATCTTTTCCATCTATTGCCTTTGAAGTTTAAGGCTTTCAAAAGGTAGTCATTTTATACCGATCCATAAGAATTACATTTCCACACCCAATGATCTCAAGCTAAGATGTGGACCCTCGTTGTATGGTGTCTGCAATTCATAGTAGTTGGGATTGAAACCGGGTTGTATGGTTAAATGAATAATCACAGCGATCGTATGCAAATAGGGTGATATCACTGGGGCATGAAATAACAAGATTTTGTTAGATATGATATCGCTTTCATTATCCGATCAATTGGTGAGATGTATCCACCAATACCATGGAAAGGCTCTTCAATGCTCTTACTACAAGTGTCAGAACACGAAATATAAAAATATAAGCTTATGTTTTGGAGGATTTCTGGGTTTAAGAGCGTTTTACCAATTACCAAAAGCACATATTATTATAGTTTTGAATTCAATTAAGTATTACTTTTATCCACCACTTTTATAAAGTTTTTATATATTTTAGCTAAAATGTACACTAGATTTTAGCAACCGGTAGTTTATTTAAATATATTTTATGTTGAATGTGAAGAAAATAATATATTAAATTATACTACAATTTAGAATAATATAATTTAGTTAAAACAATTTATGCAAAGATGATTCTAAATATGACGAACCTCATTTAGTTGACAAAATTAATGGGTTAAGGTGACTTTCTTTGAAGTTAGATTTAATTTATGATATACCTCTTTATATGGTGAGGTGAGGTCCATTCAAATCAAAATTTATTATGACATATATATAACATGTTTTATCAAATTTCAATTTTTTTTAAGTAATTTTACTTAAAGAATATCTCACAACAAATATTATTATAAACTATACATTATAGATATTTTTAAGATGGGCTTTTTATTTTTTTTATTTTAGCAATTAAGGTGTGTATATATATATATATATATATATATTAATTAAGCCCTAAGGGTTAGCTCAGTTGGTCAAAATCAGTACCTCGTCACAAGGAGGTCACAGGGTGCAATCTCCCCGAAGCCCTCGGGGTAATGCCTTGCTAGTGGGCCATGAGGCTAGATTCCCTTCGGGGTCGATTAGCCTAGATTTTTCCATGGACATAGTGCCACCCATTGACCAGAGTGACAAAGAGAGACAAAGAGAGGGAAAGAGGGAAGGGGGGGGGAAGAAAAGGCAAGGAAAGAGGGAAGGGAGAAGGAAGAAAAAGGAAGGAAAGAGGTATATAGATAGAGGAAGGTGGAGGGAAAGAGGGCAAGGTGTAGTGAGGGAGAGGGGGCGAGAGTAGTGGGGGATGAAGTAGAGAGAGAGAGAGAGCAGGCAGATGAGGAGGAGTAGGAGGAAAGGGAGGGGATAGGAGTTGGTGTGTGAGAGAGAGATAGAGAGAGGTACAAATTGAGAGTGGAAGTGGGTAGATTGGCAAGAGGAGGGAGAGACTAAGACAGAGAAAGAGAGAGAGAGACAGGTAGAGATGGGGGGTAGAGAGACAAAGAGAGGGAGGGTGAGAGATAGATGGAGGGAGAGAGAAAATGTGAGAGGGAGTAATGAAGTGGGGCAAGAGAGTTAAAGAGAGAGAGATAGGGAGAGAGGAAGGAGAGGTAGAGAGAGAAACATGGAGGAATGGGGGGATGAGAGAGGGAGGGGTTAAGGGAAGAGAGATTAATAGAGTTGGGGTAGGGAGGGAAAGAGGGACAAGGGAGGAGGGTCAATCAAGAAAGGGGAGGATAAGGGTGAGATGGGAATGTGGGGAGTGAGAGAGAGAGATATAGAAAGAGGTGGGGGCAAAGGGAGATGAAGGGAGGGGGTGGAGAAAGTGGCGGGGGGGAGAGGACGGAGAAAGGGAGAGAGAGAAAGGGGGAGAGGGAGAGAGAATTGAGAGAAATAAGGATAGAGGGGAAGAAAAACATAATGTGGGAGAAGGAGAGCTTTGAATACATCGAATTTGAGACAGTGAGAGAAATTGAGGAGGGAGAATATAGAGAGAGGGAGGGAGGGAGAGGTGGAGAGAGAGGTAGGAAAAGTGAGAGAGAGAAAGGGAGAGAGAGAGAAAGGGTTGGAAATGCAAAGATAGGGAGGTGGAATGGTTGGATAGGTAGAGTGGAGAGGGATGGAAAGTGAGAGAGAGAGAGTGGGGGAGAGAGAGCGAAGGGGGAAGGGCGAGAAAGGGGTTCGAAGACTGAGGGAAGAGGATGGAGGAGAGGGATAGGGGGAATGAGAGAGAGAGGGGGAAAGGTAGGGGGAATGGGGAGAGTGAGTGGGAGAGATAGTGAGAAGGGGGGAGATGAGGAGAGAGAGAGAGGGTCAAAAGGGTAGAGGGGAGGGGGAGAGAGAGAAGGAGAGGGAGGGATGGGGACAGGTTGCAAGGGAGATGTGTAGATAGTTGGAGGAGGGGAGGTAGCAAGGGAGATGTAGAGATATAGTTAGAGGGAGGGGCCGACAGAGGTGGAGTGGGGAAGAGATAGAGAGGGATAGAGGGAGGGAGTGATCGAGGGAGTTAGCGGGAGGGAGACTGCAAAAGGGAAGAGTTGGAGAGGGGAAGGTTGAAAACACTTCACTAAATTCTTTTAATAAACACTCGAAAAAAAGTTACAAAATGATTTTTTAAATGTTATAAAATCCGTAGAGCTTAGGGCTTAGGGTTTAGGTTTTAAAATGTTATAAAATCCTTAGGGTTTCGCCGTTTAGGGTTTATGGTTTATAATATTTTAGTAAATACTTTTAATAAACACTAGGGTTTAGATTTTAGGGATGATTTAGTAAATACTTTTAAAAAAAGTTTAGAAAAACTTCTAAAACGCTTATTAAAATGTTATATAACTCTTAGGGTTTAGGTTTTATGTTTATGGTTTATAAAAATTTAGTAAATGATTTTATGATTAGGGTTTAGGGTTTAGTATTAGTTTTTGGGGTTTAGGGTGTAGGGTTTATAACACTTTAGTAAATGCTATTAATAAGCACTTCAATAAAAGTTACATAACACTTTTTAAAATGTTATAGAATGCTTCAGTTTTAGGTTTAGGGTTTGTGATTTAGTGGTTAAGGCTTAAAGTTTAGGGTTAATAACACTTTAGAAAATTCTTCAAATAAGCACTTAAATAAAAATTACAAAACACTTTTATAAATGTTATAAAATTGTTTATGGTATACGGTTTAGGGTTTGGGATTTTACAACTTTAGTTAATGTTTTTAAAAGAAACTTAAAAAAAGTTACAAAATACTTAAAATGTTATAGAATACTTAAATTTTAGTGTTTATGCATTAAAATGGTAAAAAATACTTAGGGTTTAGGGTTTAGGGTTTGAGATAGTGAGAGAAATTGAGGAGGGAGAATATAGAGAGAGAGGGAGAGGAGGAGAGAGAGGCGGGAAAAGTGAGAGAGAGAAAGGGTTGGAAATGCAAAGAGAGTGAGGTGGAATGGGTGGATAGGTAGAGTGGAGAGGGAGGGAAAGAGAGAGAGAGAGAGAGAGAGTGGGGGAGAGAGAGCGAAGGGCGAAGGGAGAGAAAGGGGTGCGAAGAGTGAGGGAAGAGGATGGAGGAGAGGGATAGGGGGAATGAGTGAGAGGTGGGGCAAGGTAGGGTGGAATGGGGAGAGTGAGTGGGAGAGATAGAGAGAGATTGTGCATGTAAAATTTAATGTCCCATATTTGTCTGTTGACAAAGAGGAGGATAATGTATTTGGACTTCTAGCCAGCTCTAGAAGATCATCTGTCGCGTAAAATTTCATGTCCCATATTTGTCCATTGAGAGAAGAGGTGGATAATGTATTTGGACCTCTAGCCCACTCATCATGTCTTGGATGAAATTTTGATGAATTCTCTTTCGTTTGATGAGAACAAGATATTAGGACACATCGTCTTTTCGAAAAAAGATCATCTGCTAAATGCAATTGAATGATACCAATGTTTTTTCTTTCATTGATGTATGCATTGAGCTTTTTCTTTCATTGATGTATGCATTTGGTTATTCACTTAGATATCCACTCTGTCCCTTTTTATATCTTTGAGTTGGCTAAGTTCATTTCGTATATGTTCGAGTAAGTTTATTCCCAAACTTGAACTAAATTCATTAAGCCTTGTGTTTCTCTTTTGTTATGATTTGATGAACAGGAACTGCCAATGGGCGAGTTGATATGTTCCAATGCCCTCTTTTTGCTGCTACCCTCACCGTTGTTGGTCTATTCTCCAAATTGGTTCCAGGTACTCTATTTATTTCTACTTTGTTTATTTAAATTTAATGTACCTCGCGTTAGTTTCGCCTCTTTAAATTGGCCTCATATCGTTGTTGATTTTGATAATTAGTTTATATTATTCAATTTAGGTCCATCTTTGTGTCCGCTTTCAAATTTGTGTTGGTTGCAACAAGAATAGTTTGTACTTGGATTTTGAGGGTTTCCTTTAGGCTCGGCTTCCAGAACTCTTTTTTTCATATCACTTAGATTTTTTTCATTTTACTTAGATTTTAAGGTTTCCTTTAGGCTCTGCTTCCAGAACTCTTTTTTTCATATCACTTGCTTTTAATATCATGGTAGTACAATTTACTGTAAAATTCATTGAGTTATTGGTACCAATTTCAACCAGTTAACTAGGAGACAACGCTTCTTTTTGGTGAAAGACACAAACTATTCAATTACTTGAGAGATTGTCCAATACTATCCTTCCTTGCCATTTTCGATTGATTTCAAAGAAACTGCAGTAGCCCAATTTTGGCACCTCATCTCATCTTTGGACATAAACTTCCATCTTCATCTAACTAGTCTAGTTTCCACTCAAACCCACACGAAATCGAATTCTTAGCTTCGTCACACACTATAATTGTCCACTCATAGCTTACGCTATAAAAGAATTTAAAATAATTTTAGCAAAGTCATTTTTCATGATTCTGGGTCAGGTTAAGGTCCTTGGTTCGTGGCTTCTTCGCTATCAAAAACCAAAGTAAGATATATATCTTGTTGAGGATTTGGGTGCGCCCAGATTTTTACTTACCTTTGCCATCGGTTGCTTTTGAAGTTTAAGGCTTTCAAAAGGTAGTCATTTTATACCGATCCATAATAATTACATTTCCACACCCAACGATCTCAAGCTAAGATGTGGACCCTCGTTGTATGGTCTCTGTAATTCATAGTAGTTGGGATTGAAACCGGGTTGTATGGTTAAATGACTAATCACAACGATCGTATGCAAATAGGGCGATATCACTGGGGCATGAAATAAGAAGATTTTGTTAGATATGATATCGCTTGCATTATCCGATCGATTGGTGAGATGCATCCACCAATACCATGGCAAGGATCTTCAATGCTCTTACCACAAGTGTCAAAACGCGAAATATAAAAATATAAGCTTCTGTTTTGGAGGATGTCTGGGTTTAAGAGCGTTTTACCAGTTACCAAAAGCACATACTATTATAGTTTTGAATTCAATTAAGTATTACTTTTATCCACCACTTCTGTAAGGTTTTTATATATTTGAGCTAAAATGTACACTAGATTTTAGCAACCGGTAGTTTATTTAAATATATTTTATGTTGAATGTGAAGAAAATAATATATTAAATTATACTACAATTTAGAATAATATAATTTAGTTAAAACAATTTATGCAAAGATGATTCTAAATATGAAGAACCTCATTTAGTTGACAACATTAATGGGTTAAGGTCACTTTCTTTGAAGTTAGATTTAATTTATGATATATCTCTTTATATCGTGAGGTGAGGTCAATTCAAATCAAAATTTATTATGACATATATATAATATGTTTTATCAAATTTCAATTTTTTTTTAGTAATATTACTTAAAGAATATGTCACAAAAAATATTATTATAAACTATAAATTATAGATATTTTTAAGATGTGCTTTTTTTATTTTTATTTTAGCAATTAAGGTGTGTATACATATATATTTTAATTAAGCCCCAAGGGTTAGCTCAGTTTGTCAAAATCAGTACCTCCTCACAAGGAGGTCACAGGGTGCAATCTCCCCGAAGCCCTCAGGGTAAGGCCTTGCTAATGGGCCATGAGGCTAGATTCCCTTTGGGATCGATTAGCCTAGATTTTCCGTGGACGTAGTGCCACCCATTGACCAGAGTTACAAAGAGAGAGAAAGCGAGGGAAAGAGGGAAGGGGGATGGAATAAAAGGGAAGGAAAGAGGGAAGGGAGAAGGAAGAAAAAGGAATGAAAGAGGTAGATAGATAGAGGAAGGTGGAGGGAAAGAGGGCAAGGTGTAGTGAGGGAGAGGGGGAGAGAGTGGTGGGGGACGAAGTAGAGAGAGAGAGCGGGCAGTCAGAGGAGGAGGAGGAGGAGGTAAGGGATAGGGGAGGAGGAGGAGGAAAGGGAGAGGAGAGGAGTCGGTGTGTGAGAGAGAGATAGAGAGAGGTACAAATAGAGAGTGGAAGTGGGTAGATTGGCAAGAGGAGGGAGAGAGACTGAGACAAAGAAAGAGAGAGAGAGACAGGTAGAGATGGGGGGTAGAGAGACAAAGAGACGGAGGGTGAGAGATAGATGGAGGGAGAGAGAAAATGGGAGAGGGAGTAATGAAGCGGGGCAAGAGAGTTAAAGAGAGAGATAGAGGGAGAGAGGAAGGAGAGGTAGAGAGAGAAACATGGAGGAATGGGGGGATGAGAGAGGGAGGGGTTAAGGGAAGAGAGATTAATAGAGTTGGGGTAGGGAGGGAAAGAGGGACAAGGGAGGAGGGTCAATCAAGAAAGTGGAGGATGGGTGAGATGGGAATGTGGAGTGAGAGAGAGAGATATAGAAATAGGTGGGGGCAAAGGGAGATGAAGGGAGGGGGTGGAGAAAGTGGCGGGGGGGAGAGGAGGGAGAAAGGGAGAGAGAGCAAGGGGGAGAGGGAGAGAGCATGGAGAGAAATAAGGATAGAGGGGAAGAAAAACATTATGTGGGAGAAAGAGAGATATGAATAGATCGAAATTGAGACAGTGAGAGAAATTGAGGAGGGAGAATATAGAGAGAGAGGGAGGGAGGGAGAGGGGGAGAGAGAGGTAGGAAAAGTGAGTGAGAGAAAGGGAGAGAGAGAGAAAGTGTTGGAAATGCAAAGAGAGGGAGGTGGAATTGGTGGATAGGTAGAGTGGAGAGGGAGGGAAATAGAGAGAGAGAGTGGGGGAGAGAGAGCGAAGGGGGAAGGGAGAGAAAGCGGTGTGAAGAGTGAGGGAAGAGGATGGAGGAGAGGGATGGGTGGAATGAGAGAGGGGGGGCAAGGTAGGGGGAATGGGGAGAGTGAGTGGGAGAGATAGAGAGAAAGGGGGGAGATGAGGGGAGAGAGAGAGAGGGTCAAAAGGGGAGAGGGGAGGGGGAGAGAGAGAAGGAGAGGGAGGGATGGGTAGAGGTGGCAAGGGAGATGTGTATATAGTTGGAGGAGGAGAGGTAGCAAGGGAGATGTAGAGAAATAGTTAGAGGGAGGGGGACGACAGAGGTGGGGAAGAGATAGAAAACACTTCACTAAATGCTTTTAATAAACACTCGAAAAAAAGTTACAAAATGCTTTCTTAAATGTTATAAAATCTGTAGGGCTTAGGGCTTATGGTTTAGGTTTTAAAATGTTATAAAATCCTTAGGGTTTTGCAGTTTAGGGTTTATGGTTTATAATGTTTTAGTAAATACTTTTAATAAACAGTAGGGTTTATGTTTTAGGGATCATTTAGTAAATACTTTTAAAAAAAGTTTAGAAAAAGTTTCAAAACGCTTATTAAAATGTTATATAACTCTTAGGGTTTAGGGTTTATGTTTATGGTTTATTAAACTTTAGTAAATGCTTTTAAGATTAGGGTTTAGGGTTTAGTATTAGGGTTTGGGGTGTAGGGTGTAGGGTTTAGGGTTTATAACACTTTAG